>JARFJB010000799.1:2757500-2807500 GCA_036346205.1 Vesta saturnalis
GAAACTCATATACTACCCACAGACAACACGTAATAACCATTCACGGTGTCTTTGAATTGCAGAGGAATACCTCCATAACCTGTAGTATAAATTAGTAGTCCACCTAACCATCGTAAATACCTGGTGCGAGAACGTTTGTAAATATATTAGATAGTACGTAAATTATTCTATCTTTACGTAAACCTATTAAAGTAGTTTTAATATTAAGTATTTTGTTCCCTTGATTAATTATAAATAATTAAACTTAGTATAGAGATCGGTAATTAATTTAGTTAGATAAATAATCTAATTGCCTACATTAACCGGTTATAATTAGAAAGACCGTCCAGAGATCTCGCGTTTGCAGACGCGCATTCGCGTGTATTGTTTCCGAGGTAGGACATCCTGCTTCAGCGCTTCAGAGTTACTGACATACAAACACGATATCGATTTTCTCAAACGATTCGAGTTCATTGCGCTGGCGCTCGATCAACCACTGTATCAACATAACGCTCGCGCTACTGTACATACAGGACCGTAACCTAAACTTTGCCTCTTAGGTAAGGAATAGATTAAAAGACTCTTTTGTTCACAGAAGCGACGTCGCACCCAGTGACGCCAGGACCCGGACCGAGAAGTTCACCACATATTGTGTTAATTACCTTCTGATTTATTTTATTTATTGTAAATATCTGATTAATATACATTTTAAAATGCTTTACGGTTTTATTTAAGGTTACAGTGTTAAGCCCATCCAGTAATTACTACGAACCACACCCCGTTTATAAAATAAACCCGATTGAGCAAAGCCGAGGCAAGATAAAACCGCGCTGGGTTACCAAACCAGAAGGGCGCAATATAATATAGCACCCCAAAAGTAGGGGTGCAGCATTACAAGTAGCACCTAAACGTGGGGCTTGAAAAACACTGAACACCTTAAATAATTTTCCGTTTACAAATTCCAAAAAGGACCGCAGAAGTACCAGTAATCACATATTTTTGTTTTCCAGAGACACTAATCTGTCTGTTACAGGATGAGTATACCGAGGGACTCTGAAGATACCGACACCAGAGTGGGATGGATTTACCATCTCAAGAAAGATGAATTAGCAACCGAAGCTAGGAAATATAAGCTAGAGACAGGAGGAAATGTAGATGTACTTCGAGCCAGGATAATAAAATACCTACGCACCGGAGAAGGACAAGTAACCAACTGACACCAAATACTAACATTAGCTCCGATACCGCCACCACCAGCTGGGGAACACCTAGACATTACCGGAACCAGACGCGCCGATATTTGCGATAGAATACGCAAATGGGGTGTGAAATACGACGGTATCAGCGATCCGATTTCTTTCTTGGAAAGAGTAGAAGAATTACAAACCTGCTACAACATCACCGACCGTGATCTATTACTCGCCCTTCCGGAATTATTAAAGGAAAGCACCCTGTTATGGTACAGAAACCATCAACAATCCTGGACGACTTGGAAAGATTTCTTGGTCAGTTTTAAAATACAATTTTTACCACCGCGACATCAATTTCAATTAGAAGAGGAAATCCGAAATAGATTGCAAAAACCCCGAGAAAAAGCTACGGAATACGTGACTGCCGTCCTGACCCTAATGCGACGCCATGGAAACATGTCGAGAGAAGAACAACTACGACGTATGTATGACAACCTGAGGGTGGAATATAAATATTACATCCGCCAGAGAGATTTCAAAGACCTGACCGAACTTCTCGAGTTGGCCACCCAATTCGAAATGCTACCTCCGCGGACACACTCGCCGTCTCCCAGTCCAAACCGCCAGAAGGTACACTTTAGTGGTCTAACACCAGCACCTGACACCAGCACACCGTCCCCGTGAAATCAACACCACTAAAACCGTTCCAACACCTATCACCACCCGTATGACCGCTCCACCGTCTGCTGGAGATGTGGAAAACCGGACACTTCAAAGAGAGGTGTAGAGAACCGTTTAAAGCTTTTGCTCGAGATGCAGCAAAGAAGGTGTATTATCCCGCGACTGCCCCTGTCCGCGGTCGGAAAACTCCAGACGCCGGTAAAGGGACACCAGGAACTTTTTACTACCCCGGCTCTTACACCTGGAAACAAAACAACCGCCAGCGAGTGGACCACTTGGCTACAAATCGTAGCGCAGTTTACACAAAACCCGATAAAAGATTAGATCGTTCCTACGATGATAGACTCTTCCTAGAGATTATGGTCTTTAACAAAACCATCAATGCTTTAATTGATACCGGAGCCTCCCGAACATATATAGGCGAGAAAGTAAAGAATTTACTAATTAACAACCGTATATATCCGAGCACGCTAAAAGCTGCAACTGTACGTCTTGCCGACAGTTCCATGACTGAAACCCGCGGCTTATACATTTTCCCCGCCAAGATAGGCACGAAAACTCTCCAGTTACCGGGCTATTACATACCCCAACTGTCCACCGACATTGTGATTGGATTAGACGCGCTGGAACATCTTCAGGCCACTCTACATATACACCAGAAACAACTAGAAATCGCCGGAATACGTATCCCTTGCAAAGTTCCGTACAAGGAGGCTTGAGTGGAATACATGGACCAGACGTAGACCAGCTACCGAGTTAAACGAATTCTTGGAAACCGAGATGAGGAAATTCACAAAGGTAACAGGAAAAGCCAAAGATGTTATACATAAGATCACGCTCGTGCCCGATGCTAAACCGATCAAACAGCGATACTATCCCGCAATCCAGCAATGCAAGAACTTATCAATCAAGAGGTTGATAATATGCTCGCAGAGGACATAATAGAACCGTCCCACAGCCCGTGGAGTTCTCCCGTAGTGTTGGTTAAGAAACCAACTGGTTCATATCGATTCTGCGTCGACTTTCGAAAAGTTAACCAGGTCACCATCAAAGATGCATACCCGTTACCATATATTCAAGGCATCTTAGACCAGCTGCGAGAAGCAAGCTATATCAGTACCCTAGACCTGAAACAAGGATACTGGCAAATTCCTCTAGAAGATGGAAGTAAATCCATCACCGCTTTTACAGTGCCCGGCCGTGGACTATACCAATTCAAAGTTCTACCGTTTGGACTTCATTCCGCCCCTGCTACATTCCAGAGATTCCTAGATTCTATTATTGGTCCAGAACTGATTGGACGCGCTTTTGTATATCTAGATGATATCATAGTCCTGGGAAAAACATTTCAAGAACACCTGCATAACCTACGGGAAGTATTCAAGAGACTACGTGATAACGGACTTCAACTACAACCAGACAAATGCTACTTCTGTAGACCCAACTCAAATATTTGGGACACGTCGTCACCGCAAAAGGAATTTTACCTGATCCAGAAAAAATCGACGCAATTATCCAAATACCCGCTCCCCGTACCGTTAAGTAACTCCGTCAATTTTGGGACTGGCGTCGTGGTACCGCAAATATGTTAGCGGTTTGCGAAACTAAGTCAACCGCTTACCGAACTCTTGAAGAAGAACACCAGATATCAGTGGACCGACACACAAAATCACGCCTTTGAAGCCATTAAACAAGCTTGACCGCCCCCTGTATTAGCCTGTCCGGATTTTAATCAACCTTTTGTATTACAAACCGACGCAAGTACCACCGGAATTGGAGCCGTGCTAACACAAGGACAAGCACCGAATGAACGAGTGATAGCGTACATCAGCAGGGCACTGAACCCCGCGGAAAGGAATTACTCGACGATTGAACAAGAGTGTCTGGCCGTAGTATGGGCCATACAAAAGTTAAAAAGTTACCTAGAGGGTTATAAATTCACCGTGTTAACCGATCATAGAAGTCTCAAGTGGCTTCGCACGCTAGAAAACCGACATCCCGTCTAGCCCGCTGGATAATGGAACTACAACAGTTCGACTTCCAGGTGGAGTACCGTAAAGGGGCACTGAACAATGTGGCCGACGCGCTATCTCGCTTACACGAGGACTATAAGTAAAAGCCGACCTGTCTCCATTAGAGGTGGAGGAAACCGAAGAAATAACCTGTCCGTGGTATAAATACTTGATACAGCAAGTCCGAGAACACCCTGATCAACACCCACGATATAAAATAGATGAAGGACAACTATTTAAATCATTCCCTGATCCGACACCCGAAAAAATGGGAAGCCATCCTAGTTGGAAAATTTGTATACCGCTAGAAAAACGCCGAGATATCATGGAAGAATGTCACGATGTCCCCACCGCAGGACACCTGGGAATTGCGAAAACACTATGCCGCATATACCGCAATTACTACTGGCCCACCATAAAATTCGACGTGATAAAATACGTAAAAACGTGTATAAGTTGTCAGACTTATAAAGGTAGTACGCAAAAGCCGCAAGGAGAAATGTACTTTTCGCGACCTGGACATCCGTGGAATAATGTAAGTACAGACCTTATCGGACCGCTGCCGCGCTCCAAGAAAGGCTATAAATTCCTGTTAGTTTGTCAAGACCGGTTAACTAAGTGGGTCGAACTTAAACTGCTCCGTAACGCTACCAGCCCGCCGATTATCCAAGCGTTAAAAGAACAAATAATATACCGCTTTGGAACTCCCCGACACCTGATCTCCGATAACGGCCCACAGTATACCAGAAATTATTCCGCACGTTCTTGAAGGAGCATGGAATCAACCATCGTTCTACTCCACCATACTCCCGCATGCCAACCCGGTGGAAAGAACCAATAAAGTGATCGGGACGATGATCGCACAATTTACGCGAAATAACCAGCGAGGTGGGACACCCACCTGCCTGAAATAGCATTCGCTATCAATACCGTACAGCATGGATCAACTGGTTTCTCCCTGCCTTACTTAATCTCGGAGAATTAGAACCACCTAGGGCATGGTCAACCCAGAAGCAAGCACCGACAACAGAAACCGCCGTAACCGCAGCTGATCAAGCGCAACACATGAAGTATTTAAAAGATCTACAAGAACTTGCTAGAGATTCATTAGCAAAGACCTTTGAAGTACAACGGTATCATTACAACCTGCGTCACCGAGCCTACCGCCCCCGCAAAGGAGAGCTCGTATATCGTAAAACACATTACCTGTCAAGCAAAGCGAAAGAATTTTCCGCGAAATTAGCGAAAAAGTATGCCGGTCCTTACCTTGTGTATAAAATCAAATCGCCCGTAATTGTCGAACTCCGAGAACCCGGTAGTAGGAAAAGCGCGGGAGAAGCGCATGTAAAAGATTTGAGAAATGCGACTGACGTCACCGATCAGACTAGACCAACGACCAATGGTAACGTTGAAAATTTAACGGCTATTAAAAACCCGCGTATTCAAATCATATAAAAGCAAAGGATAAAACCAGAAATGCTATCTCCCACAACATGGCCCCATTCAAACAATGCATAAGAAAGACTCGTTAAGGAGCCATGGCAGCCCACCACTACCGCAAACCCGGGACCGAAGACTTGGACGCAGCGTTCCTGACGCGTCGCAGTGCTCCGGTCCGGGACCAAACTCCGCCGCCTGCGCCCCGCACACCGTCTCCAGGACCATCCGGGAGCGGAATGGTATTGGTCACCACCCCGGCTCCACACGGATGGTAGACCAAGACCCCGGACACACCGGAACATCTACGCCGGGCGGCCGAGGTCACAGAAGGAAGGACCTACGGATCCAAGAGGTCTCCGAACCGGCCCACCTTATGCCGCCACCCCGGTGTACCTTAACCGCCGCCAGCGACGCAATCGCCGCCGCGTCAGCGTAATCACGCCCGACGGCGCAAGAATAAAAGTGAAGCGGACGGATCTTCCGCAAGAAGAGGAAAGGGTGGTATGTAAAGAACCAGCGTTCTGTACGTATGTGTTTTAGAATAAATTAGGTGCGGACCATCCTGTATGTAGATTTCATAAGTTTACGCGATATTGCACAACAAATAATTTATTCTCACCACTGACGTGTATTTCTAAGAAACCGTAAGTTTCTGCACGTCAGAACGATTTTAACCAATCGTAACGGCATCCCCGCACGGTAGCCGCGAAACCGCCCACAGATGCACCTTTATAAACTCGCGACGCGTAATAAGGAAAGATGAATCCAGTAGATTCGTTAAGCCGATAACCAGCAGCCGCCCCGTACCGTTGACCGTTCCAGAAACCAGTAGCCGCAGCCGCTCCGTTTGCTTAGTGTAAGCACCGACCTGTTGTTCACCGACGAAGAGTCCTTCGCGATCGGGCAACCTAAAGTTCAATTCTGTACTGCTATTGATAGACACGTAAGTTGTAAAGTTATACATTCTGACAATTTACACTCAAACACTACAGACCGTAAATAATTCCGGGCTGAGCTCCAGGAGTTATACTACACTAACACCTAGAGTAGCACGAAGGGTAGATCCCGCGTCACCGCCACCACAAAGTATACCTAGAGTAGCACGCAGGGTAACGACGTAATACCAAGTACACTAGCACCTGGAGTGCCACGAAGGGTAGATTCGTCACCGCCACTACAAAGTATACCTAGAGGAACGCAGGGTAGCCCCGACGTATCTCATCAACACGTGAGGGTGAAGGGTTGTTACAGGGCTGTAAAGACCTACGACCTTTCTCTTAGTATATACAGTAAAGACAGGCCGTCGCCTACGTCTTCTGGACATTACTGAAATCCTCTAAACTCACACACACTACCTACATCCAGTACTTAATAACCGTACACAGTGTCTGTGAATCGCAGAAGAGTACCTCCATAACCTGTTGTATAAATTAGTAGTCCACCTAACCATCGTAAATACCTGGTGCGAGAACGTTTGTAAATATATTAGATAGTACGTGAATTATTCTATCTTTACGTAAACCTATTAGAGTAGTTTTAATATTAAGTATTTTGTTCCCTTGATTAATTATAAATAATTAAACTTAGTATAGAGATCGGTAATTAATTTAGTTAGATAAATATCTAATTGCCTACATTAAACCGGTTATAATTAGAAAGACCGTCGAGAGAGCTCGCGTTTGCAGACGCGCATTCGCGTGTATTATTTCGAGGAGTAGGACATCCTTGCTTCAGCGCTTCAGAGTTACTGACATATAAACACGATATCGATTTTCTCAAACGATTCGAGTTCATTGCGCTGGCGCTCCGATCAAACACTGCATCAAGCATAACGCTCCGCTACTGTACATCAGGACCGTAACCTAAACTTTGCCTCTTAGGTAAGGAATAGATTAAACAAAACCTCTTTTGTTCACAGAAGCGACGTCGCACCAGTGACGCCAGGACGCGGACCGAGAAGTTCACCTACATATTGTGTTCATTACCTTCTGATTTTTTTATTGTAAATATTTATTAATATACATTTTAAAAATGCTTTACGGTTTTTATTTAAGGTTACAGTGTTAAGCCCATCCAGTAATTACTACGAACCACACCCCGTTTATAAAATAAACCCGATTGAGCAAAGCCGAGGCAAGATAAAACCGCGCTGGGTTACCAAACCAGAAGGGCGCAATATAATATAGCACCCCAAAAGTAGGGGTGCAGCATTACAAGCTCATAATCTCATATGGGGATAGGGTTCAGGGAATTTAGTTTGAAGTTAAAATTTTATATCTGTAAATGTTTATAAGAAATATCCTTTATGTAATTGAATTGAAAGTATAAAAATAATTCTGAATGTAATTTGCTATCAAACGCATGCGTTGTAATGAACTTAAGTGAAATTAGTAACTGTCAAAGATGTCAAATACTTAATTTAGAAAATTTAATGTTTAGAACCAAAATGAGAATTTAGAAAAAAAAGAAATTTACTTTACAGGTGTTTACACAAGTAAATATTTAAAATTCTTAACCAAAAACATATATGTAACAAATATAAATTGCAGGAAAATATCAATGAATAGGGTTATATAGATTTGACTCACATATACTGTCCTCACGGTTGATTGATGTCTTCTGATACTCCAGTTGGATGTAGGCAATGTCCACTTGATTACGGTAGTTACCATCAGCCAATACTGCTAACTCGAATCTCAGTTGTCGAAGACACCAACTTCCAAACTTAAAGATTTTTTTCTCCAAAATCGGCAAACTCCAACCACTTATTTAATTTCGGTATCTTTTTATTTAAATAGTTTTAAGGCTTAATGAGTAATATCGTTTTAAAAAATATGTTTAAATATCCAAAATTTTTGTTGATAACACTTTTATTTTTAGCTACCGATTAATAGTTTTGTTTAAAAGGAATTGTCCGAAGAAATAAAACAAACTTTGACCAAATAACAATGGATTTTAATTTGGTATAAACGGAATTAATTTAAATTGGAAAACACAAAAGAAAATCTTTCACAACACTGTTTTAACCTTTACACTTTGAATAAATTCTAGAGAAGTGATTTCTGAGCGCTTACTTTTATAGTTTCTGGTTGTTACCAAATTTTGCAGCATATTAAAGTAACTATGCATGATTGGTGGATCTAGATTACAAATTGGACACAAATGGAAATTTGGCCGTAACTTTCTTATGCATAATCGGAATTGAAAATTAAAACGGAAATGAAAACTACGTAAAATTTTGAACAAAAAGACACCTAACAAGCTATAATTCCTAACATTAATATACGAAGTAACTTAATCTACCTTAAATAAGCCTAACTATTTACACTTACAACTTAACTAAAACTAATTGCAAAATGGAATTTGAGAACATTTTACATAAGAATCTATCTTTTGTGTTCGAAACATTTAATTTGAAAATTTTAAGCTTTTTAATATTATCAAAATTCACCTCAAATTAACATAATTTGCGGAGAAAAGGCTGTATCCTTATAAAAACTGTGTCATAATAAGAAAGAACATTTTTATTTGCTTTAAGAGCAAAATCTAAGTCTAATAATGTGAAAAGTATAAAATTATATAAAAACCTAAAATTTACAACCTAACCAAACTTAAATCTAAAATGAAAATAATTTATATTTAAAATGTTTTAACATTAAAATGTTATGTTTAAGGTTTGTACTTATTGTCTTTATTATTCTCACTAATTATTTGCAATGATATTGTTATATAATGTTGCATTGAAAAATTCATCGTCAACACTTTTTAAATGTTTCACTACATAAATGTACGGCACTATAAATGTCTGTATGCCATAATGTTCTAAATGTTGTTCTTATAGTGAATCTTGTAAATAATTTTTGTCACTAATTCGCTTCCCAAAATATGTGCGAAAAAATGTCTAAACTGTCCATATTATAACCCTTTTATTAAATTTTTGTATTTCCTGCATTCAAAAAACTAAACTACACTATCCCTAACATAATCCTAACTATACGTCATGTTTAAACACCTGTAAAATGTCCACTTGCCAAATTACCCTTGAAAAATTGACTTTTATTGCAATAATTGCAATACTAAAATGACTTTACGAAAATGGTTATATTTAACATTCTTGACAATTTTTAGCAAATTGCTTTTTATGATAAAACCAAACTAAGCAAATGATATTCAGATTAATTTATACCAAACAAATTTATTTTAACCACATCGTGAACCAGATTTATATAAAAGTGTCTTGCACTTGTATCGAACTAGAAATCACCTTTTATTACCCAAATGTCATGTAAGCTGGATACTTTATTACTCTTTCTGAACATCTCAATAATTATTATATATATATATTAATATATATATATATATATATATATATATACATGTACAATGATTCTAAAATAGGTGGTCAAAATTAGGAGGTGATGCAAATGTAAACAAAATTTCCTATCAACTTGGGTCGTAAAACGCAATTACGGAGACACATGTTAAGTTTTCAATTTGATGAGCTAATTTATTTAATATTTCCGTTAGTTTTCAATAAATAGTTTCAAATTTGTAGCATTGCGTATAATTCTTATGCCGAATAACGTGATTTATCTATTCAATGTATCGTGCAAATGGCGCTATTCGATATTTTGTGGTTAAAATGAGAATTTTTCAACAAAAAGTATCAACTTTTCAAATGCAGGATTGATTCTGGATCAATATTGCATAAACAAGGTATACCTTATTGAGCTCCTATTGTAACCATTTCCAAATAAAACTCAATTTCACATTTCAATTCTCATTTATACATATATATATATATATATATATATATATATATATATATATATATATATATATATATATATTAATTGATAGGATATGTCTAAGATCATTGGGTTCAAGGGTCTAGTTTTTTGAGAAACGCTCGGTTGCGGTTTTTTAGTGGTACAATTTTGTATATAGGGTGGCCAAAAACTTGATTACGACCACCAACTTGATTTTGTCAAATGGGAACACTTTTTTTATTTAATTTTCTGAATCTGCTTTGAATACCTATACCTATTGTCAACAGGTTTCGATATTTCAAAAAAAATATTGTCTTTATAAAACTATCAGCACTTACAAAATAATCGTATCCAAGGTGATCCATATACAATAGGTACATGTTTTCATTTCGTTGTATATGTCAATTTATTTCTGACGCCGAATTTCAACATTTGTCCTCGCCGAAATGGTGAAGTTAACGGAACGAGAAAAACTGAAATTCTTTTCATGATTGGATTTGGTGATAGAACACGTACACAAGTGGAAACAGCTCAATTATTCAATGAAATTCATCCTGATCGTCTTCCAATAGGTCAAAAAGTTGTGAGTAGAATAGAGGCTTAATTTAGAGAATTTGGTCATGTTAGAGATCTGCCTATATCTGGTCGTTCTGCTCGAGATGAAAATGAAGAACTTGACGTTTAGCTCTCCTTGGAAGAAAGTCCATGTAATTGTCTGTCGCAAATAGGCTCCATTCTAAACATGGGGAAATCAGTTGTTCACCGAATTGTTCGAAAGCACAAATATCACCCGTACAAGAGTTATTTGAAGATGGTTTCGATAGGCGAAATGAGTTCTGTGAGCGCATGCAAAATCAACTAGATATTAATTTGGTAAGAAACATAATCTTTTCCGATGAGGCTACATTCTGTTTGAATGGAAATGTGAGCAGACAACATTATCGACGTTAAGCAACAGAAAATTCGCATTGCACGATGAAGGTTCACTGTCAGTACCATACAAAAATAAGTGTGTGGTGTGGTATAGTCCGGGAAAGAGTAATAGGTCAATTTTTCGTTCGAACGGACTCTAACTGGACGAGCATATCTCGAATTTCTCCAATTTGATTTAATTCGAGCATTAGTGGCATTATTTCCGAATCCATTGGATCCAGGCCCCCTGACGATGAACTGGTCTTCCATCATGACGGTGCCCCTCCGCACTATGCCGCCGATGTGTGTGTATTTTAGACACATTTCCTAATACTTAGAAAAGGAACTATCGAATGGCGTTAGGTCAAAAGTTGGATTTCTTTCTGTTTATCTCAAATGTAATTTGACAATCAAAGAAAGTTTACAAGGTTGGCTATTGTCCCCAAATACACATTTTAACATTTGATTTGATTTGTTGTTGTGTCTTTTGAATAAATTTTCCTTTTGACAGAAAACAAATTTTTATACTTTGTTAATTGTTGATACTTTGAATTGTAAATTTGAGATCTGTTGATTTTATATACAGGACATGGTAAATATTTACTCAGAATTCAGAAGATTCAGAAAATGAAATAAAAAAAACATGTTTCCATTTGACAAAATCAAGTTGGTGGTCGTAACTTTTTTTATAAACATTTACCACTAAAAAAACAGCAGTCAAAAATAAAAATCGACGACCTGAGCGTGTTAAAAACTACATTGAAATTTAAATGTTTACATAATTGGGACTCACTATATATATATATATATATATAAATTTCAAATACTAATGCTGCAACTATTCTGGCGTACTTCTGCACTTCTACATCATGTACTAGACCCACTACCCGAAGTCAAACACACCCATCCAGATTAAATTTAAATTAGTTACCTTGTTTCAATTTCTGTACTTGTTAAAAATAGTTACCTTATGTCAATTTCTGTAATTGTCAAAATAAAATCTTGACAAAGGAACAAAGTACGTTCGAAACGTCGAATTAATTTGTATGTTTATTCACAAAGTTTGAAAGAAAAATGTCTGATTTAAATATTATATATATATATATATATATATATATATTTAGTTAGGCCTATCGTGCTAAAGCACTCAGGAACACTTAGGAGGATGATAGAGGGATAATGAATTGCCAATAGATGCCTATAAACAGCTACCTTAAATTTTCTCATATCATAAGTGAGAGGAAAATAGGAACTAGGGAGATCATTCCAGAGTTTAGAAGCCGTGTAGAAAAATGTGGATTGCGCTCGTTTGGTACGACAAGTGGAGATTTGTACTGCATACTGATGATGTAAATGAGCGAACCTAGTATTTCTCGCAAAGATAGCCGAGATGGTATCAAAGAATATAATTCAGCAGCACAATAGCCGTTGTAATAACGATAATACAAAGAAAAAACTGAAACCATCCTTCTATGCTCAAGGGACTGTATGTGAGAAGTTAAGGACGGGTCATTTATAAGCCTAATCGTTCCCTTTTGAATACGATCAACGATATCGAGAGCGTATTGGGGAGCACTAACCCAGAGGTGAGAATTATATTCCAGATGAGGCCGAATTTGGGCCTTTATACAGCAGAAGGAGTTGTCGAGAGGTAAAGTACTGCTTAGATCTGTACAAAAAGCCTATTTTACGAGCAGCTGTTTTCGTATGACAGAAGATGGTCAACCCATGAGAGATTTGAAGATACAGTCATACCCAACAGAGTGATAGAGTCTGAAAACTTAAAAACTGAGCCATTCATACTTACAACAGGAAATGATCAATCTTTTTTGGCGGACACAAGGCAACACTGCGTTTTGTTAGCATTAAATTTAACTAGATAGTTGCTTCCCCATTCGTGAATACGTTGAATGTCTTTGTTGATTGAATTTGCCATTTCAGCTTTAATTTTTTGATTTGACATAGAAGGTGGATTATCACTACGAGTAGACTGAGATGAACTACAGTGAAGAGTTCTATCGTCAGCAAAGCAATAAATGGGGTTAGTTGTTGAAGAAATAAGGTCATTTATGTACAGCAGAAAAAGTGTAGGCGCTACAACGGATCCCTGTGGTACGCCCGCGTTAATGCTAACTTCTTTTGAAAAAGCCATCAACTACGACACGTATTCGTCTTTTATCAAGGAAACTAGAAACCCAGTTGATGAGCGTATCATTTAACCCAAACGAGGTGAGTTTGGCAAGTAAACACTTATGCCAAACTTGGTCAAATGCCTTTGAGATATCTAAAGCGACTACAACTGTTTCACCGGACTGCTCTACTGTATTGTTCCAAACTTAGATCACATGTGAAAGAAGATCGCCTGTTGAACGACCTTGCCTAAACCCATATTGGTGGTCACTAAGGAGTTTGTTAGTTTCAAGGAACGTGAGCAGTTGCTGATTGATGGCTTTTTCCATGATTTTAGACAAAATGGAAGTGATGGCAATTGGTTGGTAGTTTGAGGGATCGGTCTTATCGCCTTTTTTGGGAATAGGTTGAACATTTGCTAACTTCCATGATGAAGGAATTCCCAGAAGACATAGAAATCGTATAGAGCTTAGATAGGACTACTACTAGTTCGGGGGAACATTTCTTTAAGACAATAGCTGGGATACCGTCTGGGCCAGTCGCCTTATTGAGATCAAACCCACTGATGATCGATTCCAAGAGCTTGTACCGAAAATGAATTGGTTTCATAGCGTATGAAGAAGAGTTGACTAGGGGCACATCTTTTCCAGAATCATTGAGACACGAGTTTGATGCAAACAAATCCACAAAACATTGGCTTTGTCTACAGAATCAGCAACTACCGATCCGTCAATAGACGTCAGGGGGAATGAAAATGTTCCAAAGTTTTTACTAATGGCTTTAGCTAAAGACCAAAATTTACGACTGCGTAAAGGAGATGTAGCTAGTTCATTGCATTTTCGTTGTTCGAACAACTTTTTAGTTTTAGTGATTTCACTTTTGCAGATATTTCTAGCACCAATGTATTCTACATGACTGTCGACCGATTTATTAGATTTCCATTTAAAGTAATATTTATTTTTTAAAGATATTGCATCAGCACAACCTTATTGAACCAGGGTTGGGAACGTGAATGACCTGTACGGTATTGTTTTTGGGAATGTATAACTCCATTCCCATGAGGATGACTTCAGATACTGAAAGAGCGATGTCCGAAGAAGAGGAGGACTTAAAACAATATTCACGCCATGGAAAGGTTGCAAAGAACTCCCATAAATCACTACATCGAGCTGACTTAAAACACCACAAGGTTCTATCGGTTTTGCGAACAACAGTGGAATTAGGTACAGTAGAAATGATTTTTATTAGACAATGGTCGGAAAGACCTAAAGGCGAAAGAACGGAAGTTTTATAAAAAGAGGGTTTGATGTAAGAAAGAGATCTAGAAGATGTGGAGTATGGTTAGGGTTATCAGGATTCTTGTGGGTTCAGAAATCATTTGTGTGAGATCACATGAAATAGCAAATGTTTCTGCACTATGACCAGCGGATTTGTAGTAGATGAAACTGAAGCCAATTAGAGTTATGAACATTGAAATCGCCTACAATTGAGATATCGCAAGATGGAAACTGAGACAGGAGATAGTCAACTTTCATACTAAGGTAATCGAAGAAGTCTTGAAAGTTACTGTCATTAGGAGACCTATAAATGTAACAGTAGAATTTCACAAAATTAGACCAGAATGTTTAAACCAAATCACGTCAAAATTTTTATTTTCTAAGGAAGAAACCCCTTCAAGCAATTCTGTCCTTGATGTAGGCACATACGCCTCCTTTATATCGAAAGTTAGAGTGAAGGTGGTATTGAGGAAATTGCAAGTCGGTGACTCGGAGCTTTCAGAGGAGACTTGTGTTTCAGATAGAAACAAAATATCAAGTTGTAATTGTTCAATATGTTGGTGAATAGGATTAAGATTAGACCTGATACCGCGTATGTTGCAGTAATGAATCAGAAAGTTGATACTTTCGATGACTGAGATCGCTTGGGCCCTGCCCTCTTGGACATCCGAATGGGCAGGATTTTACGTCGGAATTTAATTGTTGCAATCTCGGAATTAGCAAGAAATGCTCATGAAATAAAAATTGAGACAAGACTGAGACACGGCATATGTTGCTTACCTACCAAATGAGCTAAAATAAGACAAAAACCAAACCAGGTGATTAAATCCGATTAAATGTTTCTGTTTAAGACGGATTAAAAATATAAAGCTTAGTTCAAAGGTTAAGTTGCATCAATAATTAGTCTGCATGATGTGTTGTCCCTTTATATTTAATTTTGGGACCATTCATACATTTTTTTTATGATTGTGGACCTGAACAGGCTAAGTTAGGCCTATCGTGTTAAAGCACTCAGGAACAGTTAGAAGGATGTATAGAGGGATAATGAATTGCCAATAGATGCCTATGAACAGCTACCTTAAATTTTCTCATATCATAAGTGAGAGGAAAACAGGAACTAGGGAGATCATTCCAGAGTTTAGAAGCCGTGTAGAAAAATGTGGATTGCGCCCGTTTGGTACGACAAGTGGAGATTTGTACTGCATACTGATGATGTGAATGAGCGAACCGAGTGTTTCTCGCAAAGATAGCCGGATATGGTATCAAAGACTGTAATTCACCAGCAGCCGTTGTAATAACGATAATACAAAGAAAAAACTGAAACCATCCTTCTATGCTCAAGGGACTGTATGTGAAAAGTTAAGGACGGGTCATTTATAAACCTAATCGCTCTCTTTTGAATACGATCAACGATATCGAGAGCATATTGGGGAGCACTAACCCAGAGGTGAGAATTATATTCAAGATGAGGCCGAATTTGGGCCTTATATAACAGAAGGAGTTGTCGAGAGGTAAAGTAATGCTTAGATCTGTACAAAAAGCCTATTTTACGAGCAGCTGTTTTCGTATGACAGAAGATGGTCAACCCATGAGAGATTTGAAGATACAGTCATACCCAACAGAGTGATAGAGTCTGAAAACTTAAAAACTGAGCCATTCATACTTACAACAGGAAATGATCAATCTTTTTTGGCGGACACAAGGCAACACTGCGTTTTGTTAGCATTAAATTTAACTAGATAGTTGCTTCCCCATTCGTGAATACGTTGAATGTCTTTGTTGATTGAATTTGCCATTTCAGCTTTAATTTTTTGATTTGACATAGAAGGTGGATTATCACTACGAGTAGACTGAGATGAACTACAGTGAAGAGTTCTATCGTCAGCAAAGCAATAAATGGGGTTAGTTGTTGAAGAAATAAGGTCATTTATGTACAGAAGAAAAAGTGTAGGCGCTATAACGGATCCCTGTGGTACGCCCGCGTTAATGCTAACTTCTTTTGAAAAAAGCTATCAACTACAACACGCATTCGTCTTTTATCAAGGAAACTAGAAACCCAGTTGATGAGCGTATCATTTATCCCAAACGAGCTGAGTTTGGCAAGTAAACACTTATGCTAAACTTGGTCAAACGTCTTTGAGATAGATAAAACGACTACAACTGTTTCACCGGACTGCTCTACTGTATTGTTCCAAACTTAGATCACATGTGAAAGAAGATCGCCTGTTGAACGACCTTGCCTAAACCCATATTGGTGGTCACTAAGGAGTTTGTTAGTTTCAAGGAATTTGAGCAGTTGCAGATTGGTGGCTTTTTCCATGATTTTAGACAAAATGGAAGTAATAGCAATTGGTCGGTAGTTTGAGGGATCGGTCTTATCGCCTTTTTTGTGAGTAGGTTGAACATTTGCTAACTTCCATGATGAAGGGAATTCCCCAGAAGACATAGAAATCGTATAGAGCTTAGATAGGACTACTACTAGTTCGGGGGAACATTTCTTTAAGACAATAGCTGGGATACCGTCTGGGCCAGTCGCCTTATTGAGATCAAACCCACTGATCATCGATTCCAAAAGCTTGTACCGAAAATCAATTGGTTTCATGGTGTATGAAGAAGAGTTGCCTAGGGGCACATCTTTTCCAGAATCATTGAGACGCGAGTTTGATGCAAACAAATCCACAAAAACATTGGCTTTGTCTACAGAATCAGCAACTACCGATCCGTCAATAGACGTCAGGGGGGGAATGAAAATGTTCCAAAGTTTTTACTAATGGCTTTAGCTAAAGACCAAAATTTACGACTGCCTAAAGGAGATGTAGCTAGTTCATTGCATTTTCGTTGTTCGAACAACTTTTTAGTTTTAGTGATTTCACTTTTGCAGATATTTCTAGCACCAATGTATTCTACATGACTGTCGACCGATTTATTAGATTTCCATTTAAAGTAATATTTATTTTTTAAAGATATTGCATCAGCACAAACCTTATTGAACCAGGGTTGGGAACGTGAATGACCTATACGGTACTGTTTTTTGGGAATGTATAACTCCATTCCCATGAGGATGACTTCAGATACTGAAAGAGCGATGTCCGAAGAAGAGGACGACTTAAAACAATATTCACGCCATGGAAAGGTTGCAAAGAAATCCCGTAAATCACTCCATCGAGCTGACTTAAAACACCACAAGATTCTATCGGTTTTGCGAACAACAGTGGAATTAGGTACAGTAGAAATAATTTTTATTAGACAATGGTCGGAAAGACCTAAAGGAGCAAGAACAGAAGTTTTATAAACAAGAGAGTTTGATGTACGAAAGAGATCTAGAAGATGTGGAGTATGGTTAGGGCTATCAGGGATTCTTGTGGGTTCAGAAATCATTTGTGTGAGATCACATGAAATAGCAAATGTTTCTGCACTATGACCAGCAGGATTTGTAGTAGATGAAAACTGAAGCCAATTAGAGTTATGAACATTGAAATCGCCTACAATTGAGATGTCGCAAGATGGAAACTGAGACAGGAGATAGTCAACTTTTATACTAAGGTAATCGAAGAAGTTTTGAAAGTTACTGTCATTAGAAAACCTATAAATGCAACAGTAGAATTTCACAAAATTAAGACCAGAATGTTTAAACCAAATCACGTCAAAATTTTTATTGTCTAAGGAAGAAACCCTCTTGCAAGCAATTCTGTTCTTGATGTAGGCACATACGCCTCCTTTATATCGAAAGTTAGAGTGAAAGGTGGTATTGAGGAAATTGCAAGTCGCGTGACTCGGAGCTTTCAGAGGAGACTTGTGTTTCAGATAGAAACAAAATATCAAGTTGTAATTGTTCAATATGTTGGTGAATAGGATTAAGATTAGACCTGATACCGCGTATGTTGCAGTAATGAATCAGAAAGTTGATACTTTCGATGACTGAGATCGCTTGGGCCCTGCCCTCTTGGACATCCGAATGGGCAGGATTTTACGAGCGGAATTTATTACCCTAGAAACCACAGCCATCTTATTTTTTAATTTGCGACTTTTAATCCGATAGGCAGACAGTGAGGGTGAGAAGGAAGAATAAGGATGAGAATAGATTAAGTATGATGGAAAAGGTAACCGGCAGCCCTCACCGAGCTCAAAAAAATCGGAGACCCAATATTAAGGAGCCCATGGTAAGGGTGGTGGTACCTCCCCGGCTGGCATGGAGTATACATGCCTACCACCTGGATATTAACTACAACGTAAACATTCGTAAAATTAAGATCTTCTTGTGAAGTATCGAACGGGTCTAGGACTTCCACCAAATTACCAAAACGTCGAATTTATATTTTAATGGTCCAAAACGCCGACGACCATTTTGCCGATTGCGGTGATTTTGCCAATTTCAATATTGGGCCATTACACTGAATGTGGCCAAAACACTATTAGTTTGTAGATCCAAAACGCCGAAACTGAATAATGTAGGACTGGATGCTGTCATCAGTTCTTTTATAGATTTTAATGTGATGGTGGATAAATCTACTAAAAAAAACCTTAGATTTGTGCGTTATGTAGGTGTATTTCATTGACTTATGTCAAATAAAATTTTTGATATTGTGTACTTAACACATTGCTGAGGTTGTTTAACAGATTCTTGAAGTTGGGTCACACATCTATGATCCTTTTGATAGATCTCCAAACTTCTAGGAAGGCCCTTTTTTACTTTCTGTGGCCCTATGCTCAAGGGAGTGTATGTCAAAAATTAAGGATGAGTCATTTATAAGCCTAACCGCTCTTCTTTGATACCTATCAACAATATCGAGAGCGGATTGGGGAGCACCAATCCAAAGGTGAGAGTTATGCTGTAAGTGAGCTTGAGTTTTCCCTTATATTGCAGAAAGAGTTGCCGAGAGGTAAAGCACTGCTTAGATCTATACAAAAAGCCTATTTTACGAACAGCTGTTTCAGTAGCTGACAGAAGATTATTAACCCATGATAGATTTGAAGATACAGTCATTCCCAGCATAGTAATAAAGTCTCCACATTTAAGACGTGAGCCATTTACACTTACAACAGTAAATGATCGATCCTTTTTAGTGGACACATGGCCACAAAGTTTTGTTGGCACTAAATTTAACTAGATTATTACGTCCCCATTTGAGGATACGCTGAATGTCTATGTTGTTTGAAATGGCGATTTCAGCTTTAATATCTTGATTTGAGATAAAAGGTGGATTACTATTATGAGTACACTGAGATGAACTACAATGAAGAATGCTGTCGTCAGTAAAGCAATAGATCGTATCAATCGTTGAAGAATTAAGATCATTTATACATGGTCCTGCAATAGTGCGTCAGACATCCATAGCTCCTATACCAGTTAAGATAGGAATTTGGTTCGAACGCTGATCTATACTGCACAGGATGATCCATTATAATGTCGCCCCTCTTTAACTTTTTTATTTTGCGTGTGATAAAAAAATTGAAATTAGGGTTATGTATGTACTGGAAAATTCATTCTTTCTGCGTATAAACGTATTTGGAAAAATGATCAGTGTACAAGGGATTATTTGTTAATAATTATTGAATAATTCTAAACAATAGTGACGTTTTGAATAATTCAAAACATCCTCATTTCATTTTTTATACATGCCCACATGGGGTCGTATTTCGGCCTACTTTTTAAGTTAATAAACAATAGGGTCATTTTGATATTAAAGAAACTAATCAAGATAAAAGTAACAATTGATTTTAAATATACTGTTAAATTCTATATAACGATAATATAACACTTAATGGGTATTGCGTAATCAGTTAATTAACTTGATATACAAAAGTGAATGTACGATTTAGCAATTGGACGTAAAAACTAATAATACACACCGTACATATTTTACGTACATGTATATATGTAGGCTTTGAGCTACCACAGGCCAGATTAGTTAGAGATGCAATGCAATTGGAAAGCTGTATAATTAAATTACTGGCTAACTTAGAATAAATGTGCATCAAATTCGCGCCTTGTGATTTGAACCGTGAGCAGCCATTAGACTAAATGTATCTCTGATCGTACAAATTTAGCCTTTAACTCAACACTACTTTTTTCCTGATTTTCTTGATTAAACAAAATCCGAGCGCACGTGACCAATCATCTCAACTTGTTTGCTGGTCGGTGCAAGTACTTGACGTTGTGCCATAAGGTACAACCTAGATGTGAGCTCTTGGCTTCCTTTCCATAATTTAGCAACGTTTCAATGTATGAGCGGTACGCGTTGGTGTTTCTTGGTTGTGACACCATCTTCTGATTTAAATGAACCTCCACTTGTGAGAAAAGTGAATGCATCCAATTGTTTACCGGTGCCACAACATTCGCGCCAGTAAGTGCTGTATTATACTGCTTCAGAACTTTAGCTCTGATGTACAATATGGTCTGACTTAAACCTATGTAATCGTTTCCATTTTGTATAGGTAAAATTCTGCGATGCGATGCTTTCAACGAAGGTAGTTTCCACGACTTCCACTTCTCTAGTGGTCTGTTTCTCCAATGTAACCGAGCATATCGGAATGAACCCGATTGCATATGACCATTTAAACAATAGGGTAGATAAATAATATTAACCCTCATTCTTCACCCAGTCCTTGCCCTTATCCATCTGTATACTTTGAGGTGTCTTTTCGCATCTTTAAAAAATAACCGAAAGTACGTCGATTATAGAACCTGCAGTTTTTCAGCTTCAGAGCTCATGTCCACGCCATCTTGCTAAATATATCAAAAACCGTCAGTATATAATTATACCCGTCATTATATTTACTTGGATTTCTCATATCACAAAGACCCCGCATGTCATAACTCAAAAAAAATGTTACCCACAATATCCTGATTCGAGTAATTTATCACTACAGGCTTGTGTATATTGTACACTCCTTGTTTCTGTAAACAAGCTCTAATATCTTCACTAGGGGCGTGTGTATAAATATAAGTTCTTTTTTGACAGGGGTTTTTCTGCTAAGGCAGAGCTTGTATGTAAAATAGGCTTATGTGAGAGTATGACAACCTCATTATCGGTAAAACTCGAAAATGAAAAAATAGTATTCTAATAAGCGGTCAGCATGAATGCTTAACCTGATTATAAACAACAACTCGCTGCATACATCACAATATTAAATAACCTATATGCGCAAATATATATTGGGTTTTGGCTGTTGACGGTTTACACGAAGAGTTTGATAAATATTTATTCTAAGTTAGTTAGTAATTTAATTATAACAGCTTTGCTATTGCATTGCATCTCTAACAAATCTAGCTTGCGATAGCTAAAGGCTAAGATATATACATGTACATAAAATATGTATGGTGTTTATTATTATTGTTTACGTCCAATTGCAAAATCGTACATTGACCTTTGTATAACAACAAGTTGATTAACTGATTACGAAATCCTTATTAACTGTTTTATCATTATATAGAATTTAACAGCGTATTTAAAATGAATTGTATATGTTATCTTAATCTTAATTAGCTTCTTTAATATTAAAATGATCCTGTTGTTTATTAACTTTAAAAAAATAAGCCAAAATACGACCCCTACGTGGGCATGTATAAAAAAATGGCGACCAAGGTGTCCCAGGAGGCGGGGGCTGTGACGTCACAAAAAAAGTTTTGGGCAGGGTGCCTCTCTTACTACTGATAGCTTTTAAAAATCGAGAATCTTTTAGAAACGCTACGTTATCTTCATTTAAATTATTTCACTTCGTACTAAATTCGTTTCTTAAGAAATTTAAATAGCGGGCACCATTTAAAACAGTATCAAAAAAGTAATCTGATCACCCAGTATACCACTACGTTTCTTGAAAACAAAAAACTCTAATGATGACGTTAGTCATTAGAAATGTGATAATGTCCCAAGTCGAAAAACATGCACATTTATATATAGGAAATGCTGATTTAAGTATCTTACTTGCCATAGAAGAGAATCCAAACACTTCTACAAGAAACATTTCATTACAAGAAACAATAGGAAATATTCAGAAAACTTTATACGGGAAAGTGCAAAGAACTTTTAAAAATGTCGTCTAAAGCCATATAGATGAAACCTACTACAAAGTTTTCCCAAATACAAAAAGTTGACCGTGTCGCATTTTGCCAACTAATTCTAGATAGTACAGTTTTGTGGACTGACAAGTCTACCTTTTCTACGAGTGGCCTGTTTAACCGAAAAAATAATAAACAATGTGCAAGAGAGAATCCTATGGGGAATTCAGGTTTCAAGGACGACACTGCGACAATGTGTGGTGTGGTATCATGGGAATCGAATTATTGGCCCGTATTTATTTGATACCGCTCTAAATGGAATCCGTTATTTAGATTTCCTGGAAAATGAGTTAGACATATATTTAGAAGATGTGCCTTTACGTATGTTACAAAACGTTATTTTTAACAGAATAGGGCACTTCCTCATAACATTCGTGATGTGTAGAATTATCTAAATGGAAGGTTTCTTGAATGGAACGGAAGAGATGCAATGCGTCAATTAAATAGCCAGCAAACAGTCCCGAGTGGACACCTATGCATGCATTTCTTTAAAGTTATTTTAAGAGGTCGTGTAAACAGCCACCAAATTGAAAACCTCAATTATCTTAAAGATATAATATGGAATGAAATAATTAATTTAAATGAAAATAACCCAGCGTTTATAACAGATTCATTAAAGAAACTTCGAAGAACGATGTGTTGAAGAAAATGTAGGCCCGGTGGAGCATCTTTATATTTAACTACTCATTGAATTTTTTTTGTTTTGACAGATTTCTTGATTTGTTACAGCTGTTTAATAAAATATTTAATATTTTAAATAAATATTTGATGTTGTAGATTATGATATTTTATTAAAAAATAATCTTTCAAATCTGAATATTTCAGAAACGGTTGACTTTAGGTATGCCTATACCTAGTATAATTAATGAATTATACTTAGAATTTTACGAGGAATGAAAAAATAATTTCATATATTAGGTGATTCATTAAAAATATAAACTTTTGTTTTTCCCTGTATACTGATATTTTTATACGCAGAAAGAAGGTATTTTCCAATATATGCGTAACCCTACTTTCAATTTTTTTGTCACATGTCAAATAATAAAATTAAACGGAGGCGACATTGTAATAGATCGCCCTATACATATGAGTGTATTTCGAAAAAATATTTTCGCATATACAGGGTGGTTCGAAAAGTTCAATGATTTACTTAATTTTTACATTTATTTCGCTTTACATTAAAAAACTTTATGAAGAAAGTTTAATTTTCTTTAAAAAAATACATCCAACACTTAAATTCTACCTTAAGAATTTTTTGTCGCTAAATACAGAACATTGCATAGAACATAATTAATCGACATGTTTAAGGTCTATATCTAGGTATTTCTATATCTTTGAAATATGTAGCTGTTTTATAAATATTTGGCAAAAATCTAAAACTGTCCCCAAATAACTTTCCACTCCCATCTCCGCCGCTAGATTTGTCCCAAAATCTAACCAGCTCTCAGCCAAAAGAAAAGCTTAAATACAACATTTTAAGTACGTAGGTATTTTCGTTCTGGAGTTATCGTGGATACATCCACACAGATATACACACAGGCACGCACAGACATCCAGACATGATGGCCGGCCTTGGTGAAGCTTGGTGAAAAGTTGTAAAGTGTGTAACTAACCTTTTTATGTATGTTTAAAATTTAGGTTCCTATCTGCAACTTAAGCACATTTCGTGTAGCGTTAGTTGCATACCTTATTGACGTAAAAATGTCCATATAGTATAATACATTATTTCAGGTATTATACGTCCGCACATCCTTTTTCGCGCTTCGAGTCATTTTCGATCATTGCGCAGGGTTACTTTGAGCGTCCTTCGTTCATTGCTTTAACTACGTGTTTAAGTAGAAGAAACTTTCGCTTTGTTTCAGTCAATTTTACTTACACTCTTAACACTTATTTTTACTTTGGGTTTAATTTTTAATTTCCAAATTTTACTTTGAACCATAGAAAATCAATTCAGATTGAGGGTTTATAAAGAAATTGTTATATATTTGGAATTACCAGTATATCGATCTGATGTTTACTTCAACTTCCATTAAAATTGCGCAATAAAATTTAAAGTGATGAATCGACAGCATTTCCTTATCTGCTGAAGTTCCAGTGAGAAATTACTTCAGGTATTTCATATTGTTAATTAATTCACATTTTAGTTTAAGGCAGTTAATTAAGAATCATTAACCTTAGTTTTTACGAGATCATCATTATAATCAAATTGAGTATCGTAATAAAACTCATTGTTGTCATCATTTTTTACTTGTTATTTTCATGAGTTTCTTGTGACTTCTATTTTTAAGATTTGTTTGTTCCTTAAAAACAAATTGGCGTCCGATAGTACATTATTTGTTTTCAGGTTTGAAATAACACTCTTTTTTTATAAAGCGAAAATATCTAAGCAATTCTATTTTTGTTAATAAACAAATCAAATGTAATTGAACCTGGACCTATTAATCTACCGATGAGCAAAATGGCATAAAATCTTCTAGTTATACATTATTTTCCATAGCTAATTAGAGCTCTGGGCTAGAAGTATTAATCATGTGAGTGAATTATTTATGCGACACCCATAAAGATTACAAGTGAGTTAATAAGTCGATTTAGTGATTGTGAAAAAAATCCTATTGCAAAACCTTCTATACCTACATGTAAATATATAGGTTGGAAGGTAAAAATTTATGATTAAACTTGCCAATGAATCAACTGTTCTTTTATTACTACTTGTTGGCCCGTCTATGAAATTTAAGGCATCGTAACATTCCCATTTCACTTCAAAATTGTCTCCGACTGCCTGGCCGCTGTTGGTGTGTTTTCGTTTTCTGTTGGTTCTTTGAAATTGACAAGAAACTGATTTCCTAAGATTTCTGTTTTTATAGTGTTCTGAAAAGCGGTTCCACAAATTAGAATACGGTTCATATAAGTCGATTAACTGCAGTATCATGGTTCTAGTCCAATTAAAATTACGTTCCTTTTTTTTAGTCTTTTTTTTCCACTACTTTCACCCATTTTTTGGGCAAAACACAAATTTTTATCTCAGTACACAACAGCGCAACTCACGTGCCGCAAGTGAAATAAATGTCTCATATATATCATATTTAGTTAAAAATATTACACAATGTTTGCGTTTATTCTAATTATAAACTGTTTTTGAAGGAATATTATGTATTTTGGTGAAGTTAACCTAAAATATATATTTTTTTACTTAATTACGTCCTCTATCGTTAACCAAGGAACGTGACAATCAAGGGGCACTCGTACCATTTGAATCTGTTATGCAGGTATGTAGTGCATTATTGTGTAAAATATCATACTTGGAAGGACTTAGCGCACGTCTGAAGCATGTAGGGTTAGTATAAATACAGTTAGTGCTATACAAAAATGGTTACAGAATCACAAAAAGAAAATAAACCTCCACAGTCACCAGCTAAGCCGAGAAAACGTACGAAATCTAAGTCCATCGAAGCTAATGACTGTAAAGGATGCTGTAAAACCGAAATCTATGAAATGCATTCAAAACGTAAATATAAACATGCATATCTAGTACTATACCTGTTTTTATAGGTATACATGTTACGCTGGCATCATTACAAAAATGATTAAGCAGTAGTCAAGTTATCGGTTTCAGTAGATCAAGTTTAAGACGTCTCTTACATTCCATTGGCTTTTCATCTAAAGTAGATAAAGAGATAGGAGAGGTTTATTAGAACAAACACATATTGCTGCCAATGGTGTACGATTCTTAAGAGAGTATTACAAAAATAAAGAAGAAAAATTATACTTAGATGAAACTTGGATTTTCAGTCGATGATCTCACAAAAGGGACTGGAATGATAAATGTAAGGAAAGCGTGAAGAAGAAGCCAATGGGTAAAGGAAAAGGGTTTGTGGTAATTTAGTTATTTCATTATAATTACTAATAAAATAACTGTATTTGTTAGATTTATAGCTGTTGATGAAGGTAATGAAGATGGATTTATTTCCGATGCTTCACTTTTGTTTTCTTCGTCACAAAGTTCATATTGTCATGTAGATATGTGTGTGGAGTTGTTTACAAAGTAGTTAACTTAAAGGGACCGTCTTTAATTATAATGGTCAATGCTAGTTATCATTCCAAACTTTTAGAAAATATTCCAAATAATGTAATTTTCTATTAAAGTACAACATGGCTTATGAACCTAGCGTGTTTAAAAAAGAATTACTGCAATTAGTTGCATATAATCTGATACCAAAAGGTGTACTAAATGGATGAAGTAGCACATAAGTGTGGACACAGCCAGTATTACGGTTATCACCATTTAATCAATTTAATCCAATTGAACTGATGTGGGCAAACTGCAAAAAACACTACAACAAAAATATAGGAAGACATAATTCCAAGTTTAACGATGATCATGTAAAATAAATATTGATGGAATCCATGTAAAAGAAATATTGATGGAATCCTTGCAACAGATATATTGGCAGAAATGCATTAAACACGCCGAAGTGTCTATGTTAAAATGGTGGGAAATAGAAAAACATTTTGAGGTTGTGTATTCATTAATTATATCTGTTAACGATTCCACTTCTGAGAGTGACACTGATAGTGAATAGTTTTTTTTAATTTAAATATTTTAATTCCAAAGTAATATAAATATTCTAATTTTTACATAACATATTGATAACTCTACAATAGCTGGACTGAATACATGCACTGATTTATATAAAATGCTTTTCATTTAACAATAGCAATATTAAATCAATTTAACTATGTACTAAATTAAAATATTAAACATCCATAATTTCGTTGAACTTCGAACTACATTACACTGTACACACCTTCTTCTACAAGAATGAAATAATCACAAATGTATCGATATTTACGTTATCGTAAAGTATCTATAAGAATTATGTCGATTACAAAGCAATAATTATGCTTCTAGAAGGGTTATTATAAATCTTGAGAATATCGAACTAATTGCAACTTTTATCATTTTTTCTATCTGAAATGATTTAACTTATAATCAACAAAAAAAGTATTTAATTAAAAATTATTATTAATTTTATTAATACATAAATAAAAATTTTACCTCGAGTAGAATTTGAACCTACGACCTGTACTTTGCTAGAGTACCGCACTAATCAACTGCGCTATCGAGATGTAAGCCACAAGCGATGTAAATTTTGTCTTTACGTATGTAGAACTGATGTAAATTCTAAATATAACGAGATTACAATCAATTAATCTAATATGAGCCTGCAATATCGCAAGGATTCACACATACCAAAGTAACTTGACTAATATTAAATTATTACAATTATAAATTATAACAATTCATTGTTGCAGCAAAATATTTTTGTCTCTATCAATAAGATAAGTGGATATAATGGATAATTTTTCTAGTTTAAAATATAAAAAACATTCAATAATTTTCAACTTTCTTTGACATTTTATGGAAATTTATGTGGAGACATCTGCCGATAAAAATATTAACTAAAAGATACTTTGCTGATGTAATGACGACTTACGTCTCCTAAATTTTAGTTCGTGTAATTTTAAGAATGAGTCATATTCAACTTTATTTGAATCCAACTATACTAACACACATACACATAGACATCCAGACATGATGGTCGATCTTGGCGAAACTTGCCCAAACGTTGTAAAATGGCTAAGTCGATTTAGCGATAGCGAAAAACAGTCGATTGCATAACCTTCTATACCTTGTAGTGTCTCCCAAGTACCCTATCTTGAAAAGTGTAGTTTGAACTTATTTGCAATAATGCAAATTCAAGAACAAAACAATCGCTAAGTGATTTATCGTGACTTTACTGACAATAATGTTACTATTACTCAAATTAATTACTTGCCTTACATTGACATTCCTGGCAATAATTAAAATATTGGAATTTATTTACAAGTCTGATATTTAATTACCCGCAAACCTCAAATCTGATCAAAATAATTGGCCGTCTAGTGGTAAGTACGTTGTGCTACTTCAATTAGATAGGCTGGATGAGGTTCAGTGTTGTATCATGTTGGGAGGGTAAAAAAATGAAACTACTCAAACTAAACTTTCAAGCTTTGCGCAACGAAAACACCTTTAAATCAGGTTAAAGTGCGCACAAAATTATAACATTACGAGAAAAATAAATAAAAAGCAGTTAGCTACACATAAACACAATAAAAAAACCTATGTTTTCACACCCACAATCGTGTCATAAATAAATCAGAAAATTGTAATCCATGTGGTCCTCAGTAGAACCTTTAAGTCAGTGTACAAATCCTAAAGTTCTATTCATACTTCTACACTCATGGCTACAAATTTTAGCTACTTAAAAGTTTAGGTAATAAATAAATTTGGTGCCTTTTGCTCAGTCGTAGATTAAAGTGGGCCAGGTTCTTAAAATTATCGATTTGCCTTATTAACCAAAAAATATTTACTCGTACCTAGATATGTTCGCTTTAAGATCCACGTTGCTTCTTCCTGAAAATAATTATTAAATACTCGGACGCTAAATTGTTTTTAAATATGAAATGAACAAGTAAACCGTTATACAATAAATTTAAGAGAAAATTTCTACAATAATATAGTTTATTACTCAACCTATAATTAATAATAAACAGAAATACTTAAAGGTAATGTTAGTAACGTTAAAAACTATGAATAATTATTAATGTTGTGAGTAATTAATGGAATCACAATAACTTGTTCTTGGTCACTCTGTAGATAACGGAATAGATTCATGCTGTCAGCGTTTTGGAAAATGTTGCGTAATATTACTTCAGGGTTGAAATAAATCTGGACTTGTACACTTTATAATTCCCAAATGACTAAATTTGCAAGATTAAAGTGTTTTAGAATTCCACATCCCTTTAACGAAGTTATTACCTCACTCTTGATTAATCGTAATCAGTAATAGTGAAGTTAAAGTAAAAAATAAATCGTAAACGCGAAAGCAAATATAATAAAAAAGTTCCTGAAATGCAAACGTCTCAAACATTGTAAAATAATCTTTAAATAACTCACCATAAAATTTATAGCACTTTTAATAAAAAAATGTTTAACAGTAAAAATTGATGCTTACATCCACCTTCTTAACTCAACCAAAATCGACGCTCTGCAAAGGTCTTTGCGCATGAACATATCTGAAACTGATGTGCGAACGGTATGCGTACGAGTTCTAACTCAAATAGTTAAATTCATGTTTTTATGCAACTAGATATACAACACAAGCTGCATGTTAAGTTGTCTAAATAAACGTAAATTTTATTACAAACGTAAAAACCCATTCATCTATACATCAATAAAAATAAAATTCGAGGTGTTTAATGCTCATCTGGACCCGGGAGTATGTCAACACTCGATAATTACAATTATAACTAAGGTCTATCATGTACCCGTTCGCCAGGCCCACCTCTACACAAATATAAATATAAACAACAAACAACAATGCTCATTTATCCAGATGCAAGAGTGAGGGAGCCCTGTACTGTCTTATTTTAGCAGATTTCAGCTTAATGAGCCCGTGTGCGAATTAGATACCTTTACAAGGCAATGTTTAATTTTTAGTACGTTACATAGGCTTGTAAAATTATTTGCTGCGAGCTTTCATTTATATAAAAATACCTATTTACGCTTGAATATATTCCTTTTAGTTAAACACTTTACCACCAACACGACGAGTTAAGATACACGGTTTAAAACTCGGCGCCGCGGCGATTAATTATAGATTAATTTTGGGAAAAATTTACATTAAAACATACACTAAAAGAAAAAAACGAATTAGCATCTTAGTTTTGCTAAAAGGTACACGACAAAATATTTATAGGCCGAACGGTTTACAATGGGAATTTTTAATTAAAACGAATCAAAGCGTCCGGTTCAATCAAACCTTCAAACACAACTAGCTTCCCTTCTGATTTCAAACTAACTATATTTTCTCCCGAAAATCAACCCCGGTTATTGCAAGTAATAATAAAAAAAAGAAACAATAAATTATTTCGTGGAAACATTTTTCACATTCCTAACAGAAATATTAATTTTAATTTTAAAAATATGCATTCGTCTGTAACAAAATAAAGATGTCTTTGATTTCAGTGTGTACCGACGTAATTAATTATTAAACTAGTGACATTTTTACATCAAGGAGGTGCGTGTAAAACTGGTCAGCAATTCGTTACACATCTGTTTCTATCCCAACATTTGTTTTTCTTTAACAACCGTTATTCAAATATCAATTACGTAAATCCAGAAAATAAAATATCCAGAAAACATTATCAAACCGCATTAACCATTCTATCGCGGTATAAATTGCGATTTAAACATGTTTATTATATTAATAAAATTTTCGCGGTCCGCTACCTACAACAAGGTAGGTTGAAAGATAAAAATGACTAAATAAATGTATGTAATAAAATAACCATAGGGTGCATTAATGGAAGGCTACTTTGTAAGTTTTAATTTTTTATTCAAATATGTCCGACCTCGCACCCCTCACCCCCCCAAATAACGGTATCTGTTGACGTTTTTGAAAAAGTGCAATAATATACAATTTCTTTGGTATTTTGTAGTAATTTGTGTTTTTTTCCAATTTTTTTTCTCTTATAGCATTTCACACTTTCACTTTTCACATTTGATCTAACATTTTATGTTTTTATAACACACAATTACACAGCTAATTTCTTATGAATCTAAATTTATTCACCATCATTTTTGATTCCTACAGTAACACAAATCATTTAAGGTTATGGTCATAGTTTTAAAATTATTATTGTTGTTAAAGTACCGCTTTATATTTCCTTTTAATTACACTAATTAAATAATTGCAAGTAAACAAAAATTGCAATGAACGGTACATCAATAACTTAATGCGCAATTAAAAATTTAATGACGTTCAACATAACGTATTCATCTTGGAACGAGAAATTTCCTAAAATTTATGCGAATGTGCGCCAAACCAGAAAATAACTTATAAATACATAAATGAAGATTATTATTTATAACTACTACAGTATTTAAATTTAACGTTTTCAATTTTAGATTCCCTTAATATTTTTTTAATTTACAAATGGCGAATTAGCGATATAAAAAATAACAATAAAACGTTTCAGAATCTCCATTTTGAATAAATCCGTAAAGCGGGAAATTGATTTGTTAATTTTTACAGTTATAAAAATATAATTTATGTGTTAATTGTGAGGAAAAATTTACGATTCTAAAACAATCTGCATAATTTTAATTTTACAAAATGAAGGTGTCGGTTTTTTAAACTTTCACATTTGTTATATGTCCGTTAAACATTAATCATATAATTGAAAGATCTTTAAACAATTCGTACTTTCTATAATAAAACAAAAAATTTAAAAAGCTACGCTAATTTTTCCAAATTTAAATGGGGTGAAACACGCTTATTAATAGTGAAGATGGTTTTTCCTATTATTTATATAAAATTTAAATAAGCGTAGTTGGCCGTGACATTTAGGCAAAAAAATACGATTAGGCGCTCTTTTTTTCTTATACCCTTCACTTTAATTGTTTGTATATTAAGTGGTTAAGTAGTAAAATGCTAATTACCGCGCCTCCTCACATTATCACTAAATTACGAAATAATTGAATAAACAATTAAAGAGGTCGATAATTTTGCTATTATTTGACTAGAAATTTAAATGTTTACTTTTACTTCATTACAGTATGTGTTAAAAGTAATTACGTCACGCCAATTTAGAAAAATTTCTTTTTTTTAATTTTATAACATTTTGGTAAAATCATTTCCTATATATGTACTTTAAGCGGGATAATCAACAGCTGACGGCAATAACAGTAAATATCATCACTTTTATAATTATCATTGGTGTAATAATTAAATCTTTGACAAAAGTAATTTTTTTTTATTGTTCAACTCCTTCCTGCCTAATTATACAATTACCAAAAATATAAAATTATCTAACCGGTCTTTTAATGATTTTAATCAAATGTTGGTTCGACTTACATAAACAAACCATCAAATCAGCAATTTTGCGAAAAAAAATTATTTATACAAAGGACCCCGCACCCAAGTAATTGAAAAATGTCGACCGGTTAAACTTTGGTATGTTGTACTCGATTTACTAACCAAAGGCGTCAATGGGCTCAATTCAATCCTATCACTAGTTTTCGAGGTACAGGGTGTTAAAGTTGAAAAATGCCCAGTTTTTCGGAGTTTGAATTTTCACACATAAGAGCTAGATTACATTTCTGTTGCATAATAGTATATTGTACAAGTGTTGAAAGGGCAACACGTGTTTTACACGATACTTTTCCGACGACCACTATAAAAATCAAAAGTAGGTATATTATTTTATTGATTAAAGTTAATTGGTATTATTTTATTGATTAAAGTTAATTGTGAAATTTTGACAGTTTTGGAAACGTATTGGTGCTAGAACCCGGTGGTTTTCTCCTGTAGGTAAGAAATTTTGAATTTTTTGCGCGGCACAACGATCTTCTGTAAGCACCTCAGGAACCACTAATGAAGTTTCACACAGCAGCGGCGACTTGGTACCAGAAGTGGATGCTGCAGCTTTTTTCACGCAACGGCGGCTGTTTGGTGCCAGAAGTCGATGCTACTGCTTCAACAATGTGTTTCTAGATTTCTATCTTTTTACTGATCGAGTCATTTACATAACCTTCAGCAGTCCCGCTGGACTGTCATTCGCCATGGCGTTTTAGGGCTAGAAGGTCACCAGTTTTGTCAGCAACAATTGTTGCTGATGTTCTTCTGTATGTGTGTCCTGTATATGTTTCTGGGTTAGGCAGCTTCAAAAACTTGGCAATGTCTTGAACTATTTTGCCTAATTTGTTAATGCCCACATATTGTTTAGCATGGGCGTAGCCAGCTAAGGGCAGGGAGGGGCAACTGCCCCCCCCCTGGAAGAGCAAAAATAAATTAAATAATTTTTAAATTTTAATAAACAAAAAATTAAATCTAAAATATACATATTTTTCTGTTCTGCATATTTTTTTTGTAATCTGTTTTATATATTTTGTTTGTTGTTGTGGTTGTTTGGTTGCTTTTATGAACATTTTAAAATTAATTAATAAGCTATAATAAATAAAATTATTCGCGTGTCCTTTGTCACTAAAATATATTTCATCCGCAAAAAACAAAGCTGTTTGAAGAACTGACATAGTGCTAAATATATATTACTAGCGTTTTCGATCTATGCATTTAATGCATTGGTGCACACCAGAATTGTCCCACCCAGAATTGGATAAAAACGAGTGTTCGATTTACTCAGGATACGTCAATTTTAGTGTTCGATTCAACCACTTAACAGTCGGACATTTTGAGAAAAATGGTAAAAAATTGTCTCTTTTTTTTTGTTTTCACTTAACTACATTTTTTAATCCTATTAATTAATTAAAATAAATTTACTCAATAAGTAGTTTTAGTGTGAAATATTTTGAAACATTCAATACACAATCCTACATAAGAATCCGAAATAAATACTCTTATAACGTGCGTAAGACCTGCACCAACAAGTTAAAACAAGTTAAAACAAAAGTTGCCTGAACGAGACTCGGGATCGTCAGTGTACGGAAAAATGTCACGCCCGAGTGCAGTTCGTGCAAAACTATCAAGTGGTTAAAACACAACTTGCTCCAAATCCTAACATAGGACAATATTGTTTGCAACAACTATTGAGTTGGTGTGTAAGTGCTCTTATCTAGCGACAGTGTCCTATTTAATAGTGTAACGAAACGCCACTGGTTTTCTGATAGAAAAATCGAGATACAAGTGAGGAATATACGGGAACCGGCGATGCGAATGTTCTGGCTATTTCTAGGCTCAAAAAGGGTATATAAAATTGCCTATCCGGCGCGAAGACAGACAGTACAGTACAGTACATAGTGCAGGATACGAAGTTGCATACGGCGAATAAAAAGCGAGGCGCGAGATTTAAAATCGGAATAGTTAAAAAGTGTTGAGAAAGTGAATATTTGTGTTGTTTTGTTAACTTTATTGGTTTTAAATAAAGTTGGTGTGAATAGTTATCAGTGTTAAATTATTGCCTGAGAAACAAGAGGGAAAATCCGTAACAATAGTTTTACCACAGAATAAAGAGACAGATATCACAGAAAAGACAATATGGATATAAGAAATTGGTTACAAAAAGGTAAGTTAAATAATTTCAGTAGAAAATTAAATTTTAATTAAAACTTTAGAGTCATTCCATTAGAAATGGTCCAAAAATTTGAAAATTGGTTGCTCGACCAGCACCAAATAAAACAAAACTACCATGTAATGATAGCTTATAATGTAGATGTGGTATATCCGATGTTAATTTTTGTTCAAAATTATTCGTATCGCAACGTTTGGAAAAAAATTCAATTGCAGCCCTTTACAAAATTGCCAATTGCTCTTTACTCTTTGCTTGTATCTTTGTGAAACAATTTTTATTAGCTTTGGCAATAGATTCTGTGCATTATTAATATAATTTTATATATTTTTCATTATTATGATGCCGATTTTTTTGCCTTCCAATTATAACAAAAATTACAATAATGCACCGATTTTGACAGCTGATATCTCAAATGGGACTAAATATAAAAACTTGAAATTTTCACATATTAAAGACCAAACAGCACTTTATACGTGCTATTGATTTCATTTTGTGTTTTTAATCTAGAGAAAAAATATTAACATCGGATATAGTGTATCCACATTATAAGCCATCATTACATGGTAGTTTTGTTTTATACTAATTTTTATACTAGGGACTAAGAACAAGAATGATATTATTTTTAGGTCAAAAATCTCTAAAACGGAAAAAAGTTCATGATGACAGTAGTGGAAGTGGAAGCAATGATTGTGATGAAGATGAAAATAAAATGGTCGGAACATCAAAATCGGAATCTATTTTTGAAGGAGGCTCAAGTAGTTCTTCAAATCTACATGAAGCTGTCTCGGGAACTGGGACCTATAAACATACTGAAGAACGCGATGGCTACCATGAAAATGACATTGGTCGTTAGGTTAGTTGTGCCAATAACTTGCCTTCTAAAAAAAAGAAGGAATTGTTGACAAACCCTTGGGTTCCATCATCCAATTACGATTTTGCTTCTGATGCCATTCACTTGAAAAGAAAATTTAACCATCGCTGGTTAGATCAATATACTCCATGTCTGGTGTACTTAAGTCGTTTGAAAGGTGCTCAACGTTTGTATTGTGTTTTATTTTCGCCAAGAATTGCTACAGTTAAAGGAGTTTTGGGGTCATTTATGGTAAGGCCATACATGAAGTTTAAGGATATACATGAATATTGTAGAAAGCACGTTGGCAGCCATTACCACAAATCTTCAACAGCTGCTGCAAAAGCATTTCTTGAAAATGCTCCTGTTGATGTCCAGTTGCAAATAGGGCACCATAAGACGATTGAAGAAAATAAACAAATATTGTCAGCAATTATTTCATGCATAATATTTTGTGGAATTCATGATTTGCCGCTTAGAGGAAAACAAGGAAATGAGGGAGTTTTCTTTGACCTTTTAAATTTGAGAATTGACTCTGGTGATGAGAAGCTAAAGAGCCACTTGGATAAATGTCAAAAAAACGCAGTCTATACTTCACCAACAATTCAGAATGAGATCATACAATTATGCGGTGAAGTTATCAAAGAAAAAATAATCGAAGACTGTAAACGGGCAAAAGCTTATGCTGTAATGGCTGATGAAACAGCAGATGTCGCTGGAAAAGAGCAGCTTTCTATTGGATTAAGGTTCTATGATGAAAACCAAAAAATAATCAGGGAGGAATTTGTAGGCTACATTGAGTTAAAATGTCAAGATACTTCTACAATCGCTAGCGCAATTCAAAGTTTTTTAGAAGATAATAATTTTTCCGCCGATAATTGTACAGGATTCGCATTTGACGGGTGTTCCACGATGGCCGGCAAAGAAGGTGGTGTACAGGCCATTCACAAGAAAATCTGCCTACCAATTGCACTATGCAGTTACTAAACCAATATTCATCTTAGGTTAAACATAATTGCAAGATACTCTGCAATTCTGGAACCCGTTGTGAACGTTTTACAAGGTAAAAGTATGAATTTGGTTATGGTGAAGAAACATATTGATGATATTCTAGATGTAATCAAAGAAGATCGACAAGATGTCGAAAATGTTTCTTATGAATTATTTAAAAAATCACTTGATATCGCAGAGAAAGTAGGGGTTGAGTTGTCAGTACCACCAGTCACTCAAAAGCAAGTACACAGAAGTAATCCACCATCTGAGTCTACAGTTGAATACTGGAAGCGGTCAATAATCATCCCCTATCTTGATTCTTTACCTTCGTCTTTGGATGCTAGATTCTCCAACGAAAATACACCTGCTTTTGCTTTAACTTATCTTCATCCTTCAAGCATGCTCAAAATGGCTTCAAAAGATTTCAAAAATAATGCAGAATCTTTCATGGAATTTTATAAGTTGGGTGATGTCTCTGCAGAATTAGATTTGTGGTACAATATGTGGAAGAAAAGAATTTAGCAGAAGACAAATTAAAGGACATTGAAGTGGCTGGACTTTTGGAGGAAGCTAATGTTTTTTCCTGCAACAAGGCACGCACTGCTAATATTAAGTGCTTTCCATCCACTACTGCTACCGTGGAAAGATCGTTCAGTACCCTGCGAAGGGTAAAAACCTGGCTCAGGAGTACAATGGGTGATGACAGACTCACTGGGTTGTGTTTGATGAGTGTGCATCGAAAATTTCTGAAGGAAAATCAGGACTGCATAGTGAAGAAAGTTTTGGATAAATTTAGTTTAAACCCAAGAAAAATGTTATTAGTTTAATTTAAATATAATTAAAATCTCAAAGTTTTGTTTTCATTTGCCTTTTCTTTTTATCCTAAAATTTTACATTTTGAACGACCATGGACCATGGTTTGCCCCCCCCCCCCTGTTATAAATCCTGGCTACGCCCTTGTTGTTTAGTACATTTTCCTTTTTGATAATTGATAAAGAATTTTTGATTCTTGTCAGTCATTGTTGAGGGTCGCAGATTCATTTATTTTTTACAGACACTATAAAAATTGTCTGAAATAACAAATTGTCTCGGTTTCTTAGTTTTGGTATAAGGCATATCAACAATTAATGCTGAATCCACATCTTTAACATTACCCAGTTTGACATTATAAATTTCACCTTTCTTCATGCATCCACAAACTCCAAAAATAAGGGCCGTCTAAAAATATTTGAGATTAGAAATTGAAATTCAAATGTCATGTTTACATACTTTTGTTAATAAAAACACTTCATCAGGAGCTATTTCCAAAAATGTTTTGATGTCGTTATTAGTTAAAACATTTGCTTTTTTTGGCACATAATTTACTGACTGCTTCTTTAACAGAGCTTTTAACTTGGGATACGGAGCAATGTGGACATCATGTTTTGTTATTAAGGTTCCTCGAAGCATGGAATATATTGACCACAACGTACTGGATTTATATTTTGCACTGAGGTCGCCGAAATATGCCAGTAATACTTTTTCAGAAAAAGAATTTACTTTACTTTTAAGCCTCCAGTCCATGAATTGTTTATAAGCATATTCATAACGCTCTTTCGAGATTGATGGTAACAAATTCTCACATGCTTTTGCGGATTTTTCTGCGATTTCCAGAGGGGTAAGGTTTTCATAATTATCACTGTCGCTTTCATTATTGTTAAATTCCATTTTTTATTCAAAGTTGGAACTGTTTTACTTGGATATGTTCGTCAGTTTCAGAATTCACAAATGACAAATGTCAAATTTCATTGGTAACCATGATTGATTTAATGTTGAAAATTTTAATTCATAATTAATTAAAATTTTCAACATCGCTGACAGCCAATCAGATTGATTGATTTTATATTTTACACAGTAACTCCCTCCATTCGCAATCTCCCACTTTTAGTAACAAAAAACGGTGCAGAATTCAATACATTTCATAGCGGTCGTCGGAAAATACGTTTACTGCATATTTAAGTAATACATAGTAAATTATAACTACAGGGTGATTCACAAATATATGAAGATAGTTTTTTGCAGAAACTCACTACCTCAGTATAACTTTAGGGAACCATTTTTCAAAAGGTACCCAATATAGTATTTTGACGAAAAAATGTTGCACCATAAATATTTATTATACAGGGTGTTTTACAGAATGAGCCACAACATACAATTATGTTTTTATGACTTAATCCAAAACGCTGTACTGCTAAATTGATTTTTGAGAAAGTTGATACTATTAATATATTTGTATATATAAGCTTCAATATATACAGGGTGATTTATTTATTAAAAGTTATTGTATTTTAAGGAAAGTACAAAAATCATGAATACCCTGTATTAAAAAATTTCCTTTGTTAAACGTAACCATTTTTTCAGTGTATATTATTTGTAGTGGCCTCATAGAAGTAATGAATTTTAAATCCGATACTATGACCAGTCTTCGAGATAAAAGTTGAAAAATGTTGAATTTATCAGTTCTTATTTAAACTGGAAAGCTAAATTGATTTTATGTTACCTATATAAGTGTAATGTAAGCTTAGTTCGATGTACTGGGTGGCCATCTAAGAATGCGAGGTACTGTATCTGGGAAACTATACATCGTAGAGGCTTGCGGAAAAAAGTTATTACTGAAACGGCTAATACAAAAACCTGGAAAATATTTTCATGCTTCTGAAATGGCCGCTAGGGGGCGTAACTGCAATCTTGAATCTAAAAAAAAATGTTTCTGTGAATTCTGCTATATCAACCTAATAAAAAAATAACTGATCTTTGAAGTCGAGGATAATCTGAACTTTTTTTGTTTGGCACTTTTTGGCGTATCTATAAAAATGAAGTGGTGGGGGGTATTCAAAGGTTTCCTTAAATCACCCCCCCGTATCTTCGAAATGGCTAACCCGATTTTAACAAACTTGGGCGCGTTGAAATGAACTATTCTTGGGCTACAAATGTTGTAATATTTGAAGTTTTGTTAGATTCACATGTCGTCGCTAGAGAGCTTTGTTCGACATTCCGACAGAAACGGTGAATTTTCGCAAAAAAATTAAATGCATTGGTATGACTTTTTTTCATGAACAAGTAGCTAAGTGATGTCTAAACAAGCTCGCGAAAACCGCATCTCGATATCTTGTTCCTAACCTAAAATATCGGCCAAAGAAAACTTTATATGAAAATCCCTTCAATTTTTATTTTTTTTAACTATATTTTTCTGGAATTGTTTCTATTATGTAAGTTGTGGCCCTAAAAAGGATCGATTTAAAGAAGGAGGGTTTTTGATGCCCCCGTAAATGCTCGAAATGCTGACCATCACTGAGGCTGAGGCCTCTTATGGGTAGAGAAAACTGCAGCTTCAATTTCGGCTCTGAATAGGTAACCTAGAAATTGCGATTTTAAATGTTTGTAAATTTATTCACCAAAATAAAATCACCCTTTTTGAAATTACTACGGGCAAGTAAGCAATGCTAAAAGTTATACGAAAGGCCTATTTTTTTATTGTTTAAATGCATATTCACTATAGATATATACGAAAAATACAATTAATAGAAGGAGGCCATGGAAACAGATACCTAAACAAAACATACGTAGTCCTCAAATTGTCAATAGTTGTCAATACTTTCGCGTTACTTTGAGTAATTTTTGTGCTTTCAAAATGCGTTTTACGAATAATGAAGCTATTGATATGCTTGCGGTTTATTTTGAATGTCTTCAGAATGCCGCAGTAGCTAAAACAGTTTACGCGGCTCGATGTCCAAATCGGCGTCCTTGCTATGTAAGAGTTTTTCTCCGATTAGTGGCGAGCTTAATAGCCAATGGTAGTTGTTGGCCTACGTTTCAACGGCAAAGAATTGGAAGAACACAAGAACATATTAACCGTGTACTGAGCTATATTGAAGGAAATCCTCATGTTAGCACAAGAGCATTATCCGCTGAGTTGGTCATATCACGGACAACGGTTCAAAATATTTTGAAGGACCATAGGTAAGTTCTAATGGCCATCAAAATATATAGGTATTCGTTTAAACTTTTTTTAGTTACTTTAAGAATGCACCCATATCATGTCGTTTTGCACCAGGCCTTGAAATTTGATCGAAGGTTAGATTATTGCCATTGGATGTTAGACATAATACGCGAAAATAGAGAATTTATATTTCAAATTCTTTGGACCGATGAAGCCACCTTCAGTAGTGACGGGAGAGTCAATCTGCACAATATGCATTATTGGTGTTTAATTCTCTGATTAGAGAGATTAAGTATTTGGGGTTGAATGTGAGGGATACGCCGTCACTCATATCAATTGTAGACTAAACCTCACAACCCTGTTTGAGTAATTGAATAAGAATGGGATTAATTCAAAAACTGATTTATTGGTGTTATTTACACCTTATATACAGATTTTAACATTACGTGGTTTATTGTTTGACCCAGTTAATAGGTCATGTTTATTCACTTAAGTGCCTTTTTGTGCTTACTAGTTATAATGTACATAATGTGTGTGTATAATTTCAACCTTGCACATTTTTGTATCAGTATGTTTGCTGCAATAATTAACCTGCTTTATATTCATTCTGCTTACTAATCATTTTGCTTATTTCTTAATTGTTATGTCTTAATTCTAATTATATTTCTCAATTTATTACTAAAAATTGTTAAAATATCCTGTTTAATCTATGCAAGATTAAACATCCTGCCGAGCCCGAAGTTCATGTTCAATTGTATCTCTTCCGATGAATACACTGTTTCTTAGCGCTTCGTCTGATAGCTGGAAGTAGAGATGAGAGTTGTATTCTACGGTAATGGCTCCAGCTCCTACTTCTATTATCCCATACGTCCAGTTTTTGAGCTTCAGTGGTATCGGAGTTATTTTCAATACGACAAACTGCATGATTTCTGTAATGATGAAGTATCCTGATACATGGATTTGTTGTTCATCTTGTTTTACAGACATCTTTATTATTGGACGTGTTAGTATTTGTATGTTGGATGGTAGCTTTTTTGATGCTGATGTTACAAGCTCCTTTATATGGACTTCAGTGATAAGGTCGTAAAAACTGCCTTGACCACGATCTACGTCTAGGATTTTGTTGTAATGGTTACATATTTCGTTGATGAGGTTTACTGCTATTTGATATGAGTTTATAATGTGTAAGTTTAGCTGGTTTTTATCTATGGTCTTGTACCATTTTTCCATTGTGGATATTGCGTCCAGTCCCAGGTTATTTTCTTCATGAAGCTTTCGAGTTGTCTGTTGAGTCTTATTTCTGTGTTGTTAAATGTTGATAGTGCTGATAGCATAAATTTGGTTTGACGGTCTGCTGTCTTCATTAATTCTTGTTGATTCTTGGTTAATGCGTTGATGTCCTTGTATGCTTCGTCATTTGTTCCAAATATTGATGTCAGAATGCCCCCTAGCATACCCCTTTTCTTTCTTGAGTGGATAATTGCTCGTAGTCCTTCTTATAACCATTTAAGTTGTTTACTTAATTCACTTGTGTGATGAGTCAGCTCCTGGCAGTGTATTTCTTCTGATATTCTTGTGGCTTGCCGGCACAGCTTGTCAAACCCTTGTGTAGCGTTTACTGCTTCTATGACATCCTCTTCAATATTAACTGTGTTGAATTGTAGATCGATCCGGAATGTACCTCTTCCGATTCGTGCATTACCTATATGCTCTACGTGTAGGCTTGGATCTGGATGTACCATCGTAAAATTCGCTCTTGCGACTGTTAACGTTGTTAAGAGTCCAAGTGCTACTTGTAGTACGTGAGATTGTTTTCGTTTCTTCCTTGCCCGGATGTCTTCATGCTCGTGTTGTTTTTTGGCCGGAGAGTGTATGTGGATCAAGTTCCGAATATGCCTTTTGCTGGTTTTACCATCTGGTTTGCGGATTGTTACGATGCGAACCTTGCCATCTGCTGCTGAATGGACTTCTGTTACTTTCTCTAATGGCCACTTAGCGGGGTGTAAATTTTGGTCCTTTACTAACACTATGTCGTCTACTATCACGTTTTCCTCGCTTTGCTTCCATTTGTACTCTTGTTGCAGACTGCTTAAATATTCCAAAAGTCCGCCTTCATTTTCCGCACTAGTTTCCATCTTGTACTTACATTTTCTTCAATGGTGTTTGTTGTGTGTTGTAATGTTGTTGTGTTGGCGCTTCTCCAGTTGCAAAATGGCCTTGCCAATTTTATTTTGGTTGTTGGCCAATTTGTCTATCTTCTCCATTTTTTTTGCTTTGAGTCTTGTGTTGTCTCTTATTTATAAAGCTTGATTTTCTTACTCACTGTCGTTATGTTTCTTCTTTCCTGTAAGGGGCGTAAATCCTTATAGTTTACAGAGATAGACTTGCTGTTGTAACTTCTTCTGGCGGTGGTGGTGGTGAATTGAATGTAGCTGGTGATGTTCATGTCTTCAATGTTCAATAGCTGCTGCCGTTGGTGGTGGCTCGAAGGATCATGTTTAATTTTACTGGTGGTCGATGTTGATGGCTCGAAGGACCATGTTTAATTCTCTGATTAGAGAGATTGAGTATTTGGGGTTTAATGTGAGGGATACGCCGTCACTCGTATCAATTGTAGACTAGACCTAACAAGCCTGATATTTGATATTATTTACACCTCGTATTCAGATTTTACCATTACGTAGTTTGTTGTTTGACCCAGTTAATAGGTCATGTTTATTCACTTAAGTACCTTTTTGTGCTTACTAGTTATAATGTACATAATGTGTGTGTATAATTTCAACCTTGCACATTTTTGTATCAGCATGTTAGTTGCAATAATTAACCTTCTTTATATTCATTCTACTTACTAATCGTTTTACATATTTCTTAATTGTTATGTCTTAATTCCAATTATATTTCTCAATTTATTACTAAAAAATTGTTAAAATATTCTGTTTAATCTATGCAAGATTAAACAATTGGTCTGCAGAAAATCCCCGTTGGTTGCGTGAAGTTCAGCGCCAAGGACGTTGGAGTTTAAATGTATGGTGTGGCATACTGGGAGGCAGAACTATTGGGCCCTATTTTTTCGAGCAACCCCTAAATAGCAATGTATTTCTTGACTTTTTGGCCAATCAACCGTTGTTGTTGGAAGATGTGCCTCTGGATGGTTGCCTAGCACATTTTGCTATTAATGTGCGAGAGCATATTAATGCAGTATTTCAACAGCGGTGGATTGGAAGAAGAAGTCTGTTTCCATGGCATCCGCGATCGCCAGACTTGACTTGCCTCGATTTTTATTTATGAGGGCGCTTAAAGGACATCGTGTTTCGGACTCAACCTACTACTAAAGAAGATATGGAAAACCGGATTCATAACGCAATACGTAACATGCCAAGAGCCGAAATTGAATCTGCAGTTTTGTCTAGTCATGACAGGCTTCAGCAATGCATAGAGCGTGATGGTCAGCATTTCGAGCATTTACGGGGGCATTAAAAACCTTCCTCCTTTAAATCGGATAATGTTCTTGTGCTAACATGAGGATTTCCTCCAATATAGCCCAGTACACGGTTAATATTTTCTTGTGTTCTTCCAATTCTTTGCCGTTGAAACGTGGGTCGCAAACTACCATTGACTCGTAAGCCCGCCACTAATCGGGGAAAACTCTTACATCGCAAGGACGACGATTTGGATATCGAGCCGCGTAAACTCTTTTAGCTACTGCGGCATTCTAAAGACATTCAAAACAAACCGCAAGCATATCAACAGCTAGATTATTCGTAAAACGCATTTTGAAAGCACAGAAATTATTAACAATTATTGACAATTTGAGGATTATGTATGTTTTGTTTAGATATCTGTTTCCATTTAAACAAACAAAAAATAGGCCTTTCGTATAATTTTTAGCATTGCTTACTTGCCCTTAGTAATTTTATTCTGGTGAATAAATTTACAAACATTTGAAATCGCAATTTCTAGGTAACCTACTCAGAGCCGAAATTGAAGCTGTAGTTTTGTCTACCCATAAGAGGCCTCAGCAATACGCAGAGTGATGGTCAGCATTTCGAGCATTTACGGGGGCATTAAAAACCTTCCTCCTTTAAATCGATCCTTTTTAGGGCCACAACTTACATAGCAGAAACAAATCCAGAAAAATATAGTTAAAAAAAATAAAAATTTGAGGGATTTTCGTATAAAGTTTTCTTTGGCCGATATTTTAGGTTAGGAACAAGATATCGAGATGCGGTTTTCGCGAGCTGGTTTAGGTTAACCGTTTCTGTCGGAATGTCGAACAGAGCCCTCTAGCGACGACATGTGAAACTAACAAAACCTCAATTATGTTAACATTTGTAGTTCAAGGAAAGCTCTTTTCAACGCGCCCAAGATTGTTAAAATCGGATTAGCCGTTTCGAAGATACGGGGGGTTATTTAGGGAAACCTTTGAATACCCCCCACCACCTTATTTTTATAGATACGTCAATAAGTGCCAAACATCACTTTTTTTAGGTTCAAGATTGCAGTTACGCCCCCTAGCGGCCATTTCAGAAATATGAAAATATTTTCCAGATTTTTGTATTGGCCGTTTTAGTAATAACTTTTTTGCGCAAGCCTCTACTATGGATAGTTTCCCAGATACAGTACCTCGCATTCTTAGTTGGCCACCATGTACATCGAACTAAGCTTACATTACACTTATGTAGGTAACATAAAATCAATTTAGTTTTTCAGTTTAAACAAAAAAAAACTAATAAATTCAACATTTCTCAACTTTTACTCCTTAAACCTCGAGAACTGGTCATAGTATCGGATTTAAAATTAATAACTCTTACGAGGCTACTACAAATAATATACAGGATAGGAAAAATTTGAGTGCTCACCATTGGGATCTTAGAAACTATAGGATATACAGGAATCGTTAAATGGGAAAAAGTTTCTTACATTTATACACAGAAAAAAACCTATAACACATTTAGAAAAAAACCAAAGCTTACTGAGATATTCATAATAATATAAAAATTGTGATTTTTCATTAATGTTAATAACTTTTTTATTTATAAAGGTAACTATTTGAAATTTGGTGTATGCGTACTTTTCAATAGTCTTTATATCATTTTATAAAAAACATTGTTCTAGGCCCGCTAGATATTAAGAAACAATTGCCAACTTTCTTTTTTGTTATGGACGCATATTTGTTTTATATAATGTTTAAAAGTAGAAAAAAATTGCAATCCAATTAGTTAATAGTAGGGTTATCTTTGCGTTTTCAATTTTCATATTTCAAAAATTTATTTCAACATATTAAACATTTCCAAAAGATTTTATTACTATTGAGGACGATAACTGTATGTTATCGAAACATTTAGGTTTGTATGTGACATGAATACAAAAATACTTTGTTAATAAATGAAAGTGTTATTTTACTGTGAAGACACAATGTATTACGTTTTATATCATTTTTAATTTTAATTTCAGCTACATATGTTGTATTATAGTGCTGTGATAACTCAACATATAATTGGTAAAGCATATATTTCAATGTCTAGGAAAAAGCACAGCAAAAAACCTAGACATACCAAATGCTAAAATTAAAATTAAGACGTACCATTGTGACTTTTTTAAATTATAAAATGCCAAAACCTATTCAAACAAAGATTTTCTTCTTGCCTATTGTTGTTATTAGGATATTTATGTACCTCAATACTTGCATGTTGTGAACGAACATAATAGTGAGTTGTCTTGACAATATTTCCATATTATCAAATTGAGTGTCATGATTTAAACTATTTCAGGCATGCTCAGCTACCGCAGATTTTTCTGGTTAACCTAATCTACATAATCTCATATGTTCTTTACGTCTTGTATCAAAGCTACGTTTGTGGCTAAAATGCATACTTTTCCACATGAACAAGATAACTTATACACCCCGGAAGATGATAGTGGGTTTAAAATATCTTTAGGTGACCTTGAATGTCCTTTAATTTTTCCTGCGAAAACAGTCCTAATGACGTAATTAATTAGGATGTATTCCATTTTTTTATGTGAATGGTGGTTTAATAATTTATAAAGGTATCTAACAGATAAACAGATAAATGAACGCTTAAAGGGTTTTATACGTGTATTTTCCCTACATCAATATAATCGCTAAATATTGCATACTTAAACTAACTTATCTCCAACGTGTTTACAAGTGAGTAAGTAAAACAACATAAAAAATATATGCTTCAAATCAAACAAAAATCAACTATCCAACAAAGGCGGTTCTCTTTTCAGATGCATGACTGTCGGTATCCGGTAACAGCGGACAGCTTGCTGTTCACGTTAGATTTGCTGTAAAAATAACATTAACTACGTGTTTAGACTGCAAAAGAAATATGACCTTAGTTTCCTGTATAAAACGAATATAGAAAAAAAAACAAAAGTAAAATTAAATAAAAATGCGGGAATATTTTAAATCCGAGCCTGTCTGTTATTTACATTTATTGTAACGTGATTTCGAGTTGGAAATATTTTCAAAGCGGTAAGAAAGGTGTTAAACGGTTTAATATAACTGTATCTAGGTCACTCAGAAAATCGATTCATCTAAAGGGACATAAAGGTCTTGTATTTCTACAATTCTTTACGACTATTTTTATAAGAGAAATCGTATATAAATGCAACTTTTACATCTAATTTTTGCAAAAGAAATTTTAACATATCTAACTAATATTTACAATGGTTTATTAAATAACTGTGATTTTTCTACTTAATGTTTCACATTAATTACGAGTAATTAGAATATGCCCTAGTTATGTTTCGTATCTAGTTGAACTTATTTACTCACGGGAAATTGCATACTAAATATTCTCCTCCATAATCTGGCCCATAGTTATAATTCAGTGTAGAAGCATACGATAATGTAAAGATTCCGACATGGTTACCTGACCGTTCGCCGGGCAAAATAATATTATTTAAAATATTAAGCGGCAATGCTGTTCTCCGTACAGCCAGTACTGAATTTTAACTATGGGCCAGAGGAATATGCTGTCAGGAACGAGTAATTCGTTCAAAGTTTGGATACGCCGTTCAGGCCGGGTATGGTTAGCTAGGGGCCAGTTAACTGGTGAATTTATTTAACTCGGGGGCACTATGAGGTATTTAAACCTCAAGAACTTTCAGTTTACAGGACGGTTTAGTATGCAAGCTGGTAGAACAACTGAACGGTTTACCTGCGTCGTTATTTAATTAATGTTCTAATACAATATTATTTCATCATCTCGATGCTATTGCGACGGGCGAGCAGGTGTGAAAAATGAATTTATTGTTCCCTTCGCTCTGGGTTATCGCAACTTGCGATTTAGGTCGCTTACAGGTTCAAGACTTCTGTTAGGAAGTAAAAATTTAAAACAACTAATTTTAAACTGGTAATTACGTTAAGTGAGATAGAAATTTTAATACTCACTGGTTTCACGTAACGTTTGGGGACTGCTAGCGACGCAGGGTGACCGTAATAAATGAGGCAATTCAGGGTTCTAGTGAAGAGAATTCATCTTGGAGTGTGATTCTTTCTTGGTTTAGGGTGAAGGAAACATTTCTGGGGAAATTATCTTCGGTGTAGTTAGGATGTCGCAAGAGGATTGTTTGGGTTTTGAAGGGATTGACGGAGACTCTCCACCGGTTCGCCCTGTTGGAAAAGTTCCGTAGGGTTTTGGTTATGAAGCGGAAGGACGTTCATCTGCAAACTGCGCGACTACTCCGGGTTGTGTAACTCCGCGAATGTCTGATGCGAAGATGATGTAAAGGGTAGGGGCTAAGGCAGAACCTTGCGGTACGCCTGCTGTAGGTTGAAAAGGATCGGAGAAAGTTTTCTCTACTTTTACCCGATTGGTCAGGTACGAGAGTAGGAGTTTAGAGAAGCGGTGGGGAATGTTGAGGTTTCGGATCTTGTGCAGGAGATCGTGGCACGTTCAGTTGGGACGGAAGCCGAATTGGCTATTAGGAGGTCGTTGAATTCTAGGTTGTTCCTGAGTCGCCTGGCTAGAATCTGCTCAAAGCATTTTCCGAGTCATCTCAAGAGGGAGATTGGTCTATACAAGGAGGATGAGGTTAGGTCGGCGTGTGGTTTCGGTATCATGACGGTGGAAGCTGATTTCTAGTCCGTCGGGAAATGGGATAGTATTAGGCATTGGTTGTATGTGTTGGAGAGTAATAGGTCTGGGTTGGGTAAGTGACGGGGGATTTTTCGATTTAGGCCGTCATGATCTGGAGCAGAATTTTTTACTTTTTTGAAATAAGTGTGGACCTGGTCGGACGTGATGGGGGCATAAAAGGGATTCTGATTCTCGAGATGGATTTCAGGAAGGTTAAAATTGCGTAATTCTTCAAGGCGACCCTCAAGGAGTGCCTTGAACCGGTTATCGAATTGTGGATCATCTGGGGATTGGGAAATGGATTGGAGGTGGTGACCTTTCCTTGGTCGGAGGAGATTAGGTTGCCCTGAAGGTCAGTTAGGGTGGAATTTAGGGTTAACGGTTCTTCTGATCAATATATCGAACTCTTGTCAGAAGAGTTTATCATTTCTATAATCTAACCTGGAGGTGGATTTGCCTTCGACGTGTTTGTTTCCTTCTCGCCTGATTAAAGCGTTAAGGCGATTGTATTCGGTCTTGAGAGCCGGATCCCTGTATCGCAAGACTTGGCGATAGATTCGTCTTTTCCCTTTGATCCAGTTCACAATGTGCTGTGGGGGTGATTTGCGGCAAACGCCGCTGTTTTTTAACGGTACAATCAACCGCTAACGTAATTACGGAAGTTAGGTCTCGGCTCTTTCGAGATCTTGGGTCGTTTGAAGATTGGGTGTAGGAAGGTTATTGGAGATGTGTTCGTAGAACACATTCCAGTCTGCTTTTGAAAAATCTTTAATGACTGTGTATTGAGGAGGTGCAGGGGAAGCTGGACAATATGAAGTTTTGACCAGTAGTGGTATGTGATATGATGTGATCGTGGTCCCTAGAAAGCACTTACGATCGAAATAGTGAGCTATGGTTCGGAAATTATGATGTAATCTACTATTGAGGCACCTAAATGTTCGAAGTATTTTGGTTTTGTGTTGGCAATTCGCAAGAGCGGCAAGTGCAACAGACCGGATGATATCCTGTTCCCATTGCCATTACCTGCGGTGTCACCGAACTTGATGAGGCGGACATTGAAATCATCTAGGATAACTGCATTAGGGAGGCTGGAGGTGTAGATTAAAAGGTCATCGGATAGGTTGTTGTAGCCGGGCGGGTTGTAGTATGAAATAAATATTATGGGAACGAGATACTGTATGTGTGCAGGAAGTTGAGAAAGAGTGGATGAGAAACAATTTTTAATTAAGGGGGCGGTTCCGTGTTAGCTATTGTTTACATAGGTGTGAAATGTGTTAAAATTAAGTGTGCATCTGGATGTGAGTTTTGTTTCTGTTATGGAAGTGATATGTATATTGTGTGTGTGTGTGTGTGTGTGTGTGTGTGTGTGTGTGTGTGTGTGTGTGTGTGTGTGTGTGTGTGTGTGTGTGTGTGTGTGTGTGTGGTGCGTGCGTGCGTGCGTGCTGCTGCGTGCGTGCGTGCGTGCGTGCTGTGCTGTGCGTGCGTGTCG
>JARFJB010000799.1:2812500-2815000 GCA_036346205.1 Vesta saturnalis
ACATTAATTAATTGGGATTTCTGCAGTTTAACTAAAATTTTCTAATTAACAAATAATTAATTTAAAACGTTTTGTAAAGGATTCTGGCTCTTTACAAGCTTACCCTTCCGCCAGCGTCGTGCTTTATTTGATCTGATACGTAATGAAAATATAATAATATTGCAATCAGGTAAAGGTAATGTAACTGTTATTATAAATATAAACGACTGTGCCATTAAAGTAGACAACTGTTGGAACCGCAGACTTATAGTAAAATTTCAAAACAAAAAAGTTTCCTTTAAAAACTAAAGAACTTATTAGATTAACATCTATACCTGAAGAAATAAAAATGAAACTAACTATGAAGCTCTTGAACCAGAACTATATGGTATACCAAAAATTTATAAACCTACTTGTCCTTTAAGTCCTACTGTTAATGCAATTGTTTCTCCTACACACAATCTTGCAAAAACATCTGGCATTCCCATTACAACCTCATATACACCATATTATATTAAAAAATATGCCGACTTTATTGAAATAATGGTATTGTTTCACTTTTTACAAAAGTCTCTCTGAAGGAAAGTATTGCATATATTAATCATACTTTTCCAAAGGTTACAACCTTTTTTTAGCACTGTCTTACTACGACTTATTTTCGGTCTGTGTGTCTGTGTGTCTGTGTGTATGTGTGTCTGTGCGTCTGTGTCTGTGTGTCTGTGTCTCTGTGTGTCTGTGTGTCTGTGTGTCTGTGTGTCTGTGTGTCTGTGTGTCTGTGTGTCTGTGTGTCTGTGTGTCTGTATGTCTGTGTGTCTGTGTGTCTGTGTGCCTGTGTGTGTGTGTCTGTGTGTCTGTGTCTGTGTGTCTGTGTGTCTGTGTGTCTGTGTGTCTGTGTGTCTGTGTGCCTGTGTGTCTGTGTGTCTGTGTGTCTGTGTGTCTGTGTGCCTGTGTGTCTGTGTGTCTGTGTGTCTGTGTGTCTGTGTGCCTGTGTGTTTGTGTGTCTGTGTGTCTGTGTGTCTGTGTGTCTGTGTGTCTGTATGTCTGTGTGTCTGTGTGTCTGTGTGTCTGTGTGTCTGTGTGTCTGTGTCTGTGTCTGTGTGTCTGTGTGTCTGTGTGTCTGTGTGTCTGTGTGTCTGTGTGTCTGTGTGTCTGTGTGTCTGTGTGTCTGTGTGTCTGTGTGTCTGTGTGTCTGTATGTCTGTGTGTCTGTGTGTCTTTGTGTCTGTGTGTCTGTGTGTCTCTGTGTCTGTGTCGGTGTGTCGGTAAAGTTTCCTTTAAAAACTAAAGAACTTATTAGATTAACATCTATACCTGAAGAAATAAAAATGAAACTAACTATGAAGCTCTTGAACCAGAACTATATGGTATACCAAAAATTTATAAACCTACTTGTCCTTTAAGTCCTACTGTTAATGCAATTGTTTCTCCTACATACAATCTTGCAAAAACATCTGGCATTCCCATTACAACCTCATATAGGTAAAACACCATATTATATTAAAAAAATATGCCGACTTTATTGAAATAATGGTATTGTTTCACTTTTTACAAAAGTCTCTCTGAAGGAAAGTATTGCATATATTAATCATACTTTTCCAAAGGTTACAACCTTTTTTTAGCACTGTCTTACTACGACTTATTTTCGGTCCGTGTGTCTGTGTGTCTGTGTGTATGTGTGTCTGTGCGTCTGTGTCTGTGTGTCTGTGTCTCTGTGTGTCTGTGTGTCTGTGTGTCTGTGTGTCTGTGTGTCTGTGTGTCTGTATGTCTGTGTGTCTGTGTGTCTGTGTGCCTGTGTGTCTGTGTGTCTGTGTGTCTGTGTGTCTGTGTGTTTGTGTGTCTGTGTGTCTGTGTGTCTGTGTGTCTGTGTGTCTGTGTGTCTGTGTGTCTGTGTGTCTGTGTCTGTGTGTCTGTGTGTCTGTGTGTCTGTGTGTATGTGTCTGTGTGTCTGTGTGTCTGTGTGTCTGTGTGTCTGTGTGTCTGTGTGTCTGTATGCCTGTGTGTCTGTGTGTCTCTGTGTCTGTGTGTCTGTGTGTCTCTGTGTCTGTGTCGGTGTGTCGGTATGTCTGTGTGTTTGTGTATCTGTGTGTCTTTGTGTGTGTGTGTGTGTGTGTGTGTGTGTGTGTGTGTGTGTGTGTGTGTGTGTTTATGTGTCTGTGGGTCTGTGTGTCTGTGTGTCTGTGTGTCTGTGTCTGTGTGTCTGTGTGTCTGTGTGTCTGTATGTCTATGCGTCTGTGTGTTTGTGAGTCTGTGTGTGTGTGTGTGTGTGTGTGTGTGTGTGTGTGTGTAGTGTCTTTATGTGTCTGTGTGTCTGTGTTGCTGTGTGTCTGTGTCTGTGTGTCTGCGTGTCTGTGTGTCTGTATGTCGTGTGTGTGTGTGTGTGTGTGTGTGTGTGTGTCTGTGTGCCTGTGTGTCTGTGTGTCTGTGTGTCTGTGTGTCTGTGTGTCTGTGTGTCTGTGTGTCTGTGTGTCTGTGATCTGTGTGTCTGTGTGTCTGTGTGTCTGTGTGTCTGTGTGTCTGTGTGT
>JARFJB010000799.1:2820000-2875000 GCA_036346205.1 Vesta saturnalis
CTTTTTTATATGCAATTTTCAAAATTGTGATAGTCTTAACGGCACAAGAAAACTTCAATAATATGTTTATTTGCAAATTGGAATTATTTTTTGCTTTAAACAAAAACGGTAAATATACAGAGTGTTTTGTAATATGTTTTATGTTTATAAAATATTTACAGATGAGCATTTATGGCTGTATAATTATTATTCAACTTAGGCTAAAGCACAATTTATGTAGTTATATACAAGGTGCTTTAAATAATTTTTAAAAGGGAATGAATTTGATTAAAATGCATAAAGCGCTTTCAATTAAAATTTCTTAAAATACCTTTTTCTCCCAAAAATGTTTAATCGTACACAATGTGTTACAATTCGACACATAAAGTGTATATGAATTACGCTTTTCCTAAGTATCACTCCTTTCTCTATTATCTGTGTACAGAGTGTTGCCTGTAAGCAATTAGTTATTTTATCTGAATGAACCTTTAATTTTTAAATTAGAATTGTCCAAATCTTACACAAAGTGTTACAGTTCCGTATTAAAGATAGAAATGTCAAATAATGTTACCGTATACAGTATGTTTTCAATGGAAGTGCGCTTAATAACGTTAAACAATTAAAGATACAGATACTAGATACTACAGTTTTATATTAAAAATAGAAATATCAAGTGGTGTTATTATATACAGGGTGTGCTCCATAAATCTGTTTTCTCTGACGTTCAAATTATTTATAAATTATGTTTATCTATAATTCACAGATGCGCATTTATAACTGTACTTTTTTAAGCAACTTTGCTAAATTTTATACACTTATATACAGTGTCTTTCATCAACCCATCTTATTTTATTCCAAGTAAACGTGTTATTATGTACAATTAGTTACCTAGCGTAAAGTGTAAATAAAACTGTTTTAATCAAGTTTACTGCAAACGTTAAAATGTAGAAATGCACAATTAATTGAATTATGTATCAAATTTGCGTTATATAGTGTGTTTTTATTAATTTTTGTGAAAGTTAAAATTTGTATACCACAAAGTAGAATTAATTTAACTTAATTGCTTAATATTGTAAAACAAAAGCACTTTAGTTATGTACAGGGTGTTTTGTTTTTTGTAACAGCTAAAGTCTGTAAAAACTCGTACAGAAGCATTATTGCTCATAATAAATTTTTTACATACAAAATATTTTTTTATTACGACTAATTAAAGAGAATGTAAAAAGTTTATTATAGAGAAACTTAAATGTGTCTAAACTGTTAGCAAAATACAGGGTGTTGCAATCAACTTTTCGCATCCTAATTTTAAGTTATAAATAAACATTCTCATACGCTTCTTATTAATAGCTTTCGTTTCTCTGTTAATTGTAATTATTTTAATTATGTACAGGATGTTTCTGTCTAATATCTGATTTTGCCTTTACATGACTTCAATTTGCATATTTAATTATAAACAAGATATTATATTTTAAAGCGCAATTTATGCAGTTCTATACAGGGTATCAATCCGCGTAGAAGCATTATGAATATTCATGAAGATTAAACATTTCTGAACTGTTAGCAGAATACAGGGTATTGCAATAAACTTTTCCCACACCACATCAAATTCTAAATTTAATTAAGGTATTTCAGTTAAATTGCCATGTATTGAAATAACGTTAAACATACTTGTTTATAACTGTATAGTTTAAAGCGCATTTTATGCAGTTATATACAGGGTATCAATCCGTGTGGAAGCATGATGCTCATAACAACCTTATATGCGAAACGTTATAAATAAACATTCTCATACGCTTCTCATTAGTAGTTCTCGTTTCTCTGTCAACTGTAATTATTTTGATTATATACGGGGTGTTCCGGTAAATAATATCTCATATTACCTGTACGTTACTTAAATTGGGAAATTTAATTATATACAAGTTATATCATTTAAGTTACTATGTATTGAAGTATTGTTAAACATACGTGTTTATTAATGTATAGTGTAAAGCGCAATTTCTGCAGTTATATACAGGGTATCAATCCGTATACAAACATTATGCTTATAATAATCTTTTATATAACGTTTATGATTAATTTAAAAACGCAGCAAATTTATTATAGAAAATGAAACATTTCTGAACTGTTAGTAAAATACAGGGTGTTGATCAACATTTTTCACGCTAATTAAAGTTATAAATGAACATTCTCTTCAGTAGCTTTCGTTTTTCTGTTAATTTTAGTTATATACTGGACGTTTCTTGTAAATAATAACTTATTTTATCTGCACGTCCCTTTAATTTGCAGATTCAATGATATAGCAGGTATTTCTTTAACTTACTATATACCCAGCCTACATCAAAAATGAGAATGTAATGGTGTCATAGTGCTTATTTGTCTTTGTTTATTTTAAACAAAAATTGTATTATCTACAGGGTGTCCAAGACAACACTTCTTGTGGTTATGATAAAGAACAAAAAGAAAAATTATTACCAAATTGGTACAAATATTACGAAATGCGCACTTAAACAGTATAGTTGTAGTCTTAATTCTATCTGCATATAGAGTGTTTCCAATATTTGTCTTTGTTCAACGAAAAAAAACTAACTACTCAATATGAGTAATACAGTTTAAGCTCTGTAAATCTTACATAATTCATTTTTAAAATTTAATTGCATTTAAAAAATATGCTTGCACATTTTCCTATAAAGTTGATAGTTATTCAGACATTGAAAAAATAAAAAAAAAGCATAAAATTTACGTTAGGGATTTTTTACTGTTAAATTACGCGTCGTATCACAACATTGCATAGAAAGTAATTAACTGGATCTATATAATAGTGTTTTTATACTTTTGAAACATGCAGCTGATCCAGACATATTTGATAAACACATGTAGCTGCTCCTAATGAAGGTTCCACCTCGCCGCTGAAAACACGCACACAAGAAGCACGCATACCCGCAACCACGTACATAATACAAGGCAGCGCACACACACACACACACACAAACAGATACACATACAGACACAAGCACATAGGTAAAACACAAACGCCGGCATAAGCTCATATACGAGCAGACGCAGGCAGAGGCAAGCACACTCACACACATACATATATATATATATATATATATATATATATATATAGGGTGTCCAGTTTAAGATGAAATGCATGGGGATATTGGAAACCGTTAGAGATACGAAGATGGTTAAATGGAGAAAAAGTTGCGTCATTATATGGCCAAGAAGTAACCATGGTTACATGTCAAAAAATCCCTTCCATTTACTAGATACAGGGTGATAACTGAAAATATGCGTTTTCTAAAAATCGCTATATCTTGTTTCTTGCAAGAGATACATCCAAGATTTTTGCAGGATGGGGGTAACAGGTAGCGAGGATTTCAAAAATGATTTTGAAAAAAATCTAGGCCTACTAGATTTTGAGATAATGCACGCAACTTTCGATTTTCTTATGGACGCCATATTAGATTTTTGCATTTAATGTGTATTTTAATTAAATGAAAATTAATCTACAAATTAAACTAACTATTGAGAACAATATTATTGATTACTAACATAAATCATAATAATAAAAGTGACAAATAACAACAAAAAATAAAATTTAATATTATACTGAATTTTACTATTAATTAATCAAATGCTCGAATAAACCTTCATTCTCCTGCAAACACCATCTGCATCGAGTTAGCACTGCATCACAAGAGTTCTTTATCATCTCGCATTTTTGAATTCTTCATAAAAAATGCTTTTCAACCATATATCAGATGTTTATAATCTGCCAATGAGAAAGTGTCAAATTACACAATTAAATTTATATCAAACTAGGCCTTTGCCAATCAACCATCTATTCAATTATTGCAAGAGAATGGAGGTTTATTCGAGCATTTGATTAATTAATAGTAAAATTCAGTATAATATTAAATTTTATTTTTGTTGTTTTTGTCACTTTTATTATTATGATTTATGTTAATAATCAATAATATTGTTCTCAATAGTTAGTTTAATTTGTAGGTTAATTTTCATTTAATTAAAATACATAATATGTCAAGGTTGCTTTGATATAAATTTAATTGTGTAATTTGACACTTTCTCATTGGCAGATTATAAACATATGATATATGGTTAAAAAGCATTTTTTATGAAGAATTCAAAAATGTAAAAATCCAATATGGCGTCCATAAGAAAATCGAAAGTTGCGTGCATTATCTCAAAATCTAGTAGGCCTAGATTTTTTTCAAAATTATTTTTGAAATCCTCGCTACCTGTTACCCCCATCCTGCAAAAATCGTGGATGTATCTCTTGTAAGAAACAAGATATAGCGATTTTTAGAAAACGCATATTTTCAGTTATTACCCTGCGTCTAGTAAATGGAAGGGATTTTTTGACATGTAACCATGGTTACTTCTTGGCCATATAATGACGCAACTTTTTCTCCATTTAACCATCTTCGTATCTCTAACGGTTTCCAATATCCCCATGCATTTCATCTTAAACTGGACACCCTGTATACATATATATATATATATATATATATATATATATATATATATATATATATATAATATTACTAGAGAAGGATGTGATTCTACATGAAAAATAAGACTTTTTTTCTCTATGAACTTATATGCTCAGACGTACCGTTTTCAATATACAGGGGGTCAAAGTTGAATTTTTTTTTCAGTTTTTGGACAATATCTCGAGAATCGTATGAGATATGATGTTCAGCTCTTATACACAATTTGTGCTCATTAAGTCACTTGTTTTCCCTGTAAACTCAAGGTTTTCAAAAAATTCAGTGGCGTGTATTTTGGGTATTTTGGGGGTTTCAACCCCCCTAATTTCTACGCCACTGAATTAAATGCAATCTAAGAAGCGCCTTAGAACCGGCCATGTCTTCTACACCAAAAAGGTGTTCTTGGCTGATAGCTCTAAAATCAACTGTTTCCGAGAAAAATGGTAATCAATGAGAGAAAACATTATTTTTTAGAATCATTTTCATTAACAATTTATAAACAGTACTGTTAATAAATTGTTAAAAAAAATTATTCTTAAAATTATGGTTTTTTTCTTATAAAATGCGATTTGTCTCGGAAATGATCAACTTTAGAGCTGTTAACCAAGAGCACCTTTTTGGTAGAGAAAATAAAGGCGGTTCTAACGCGTTCCTTGAAATTGCTGTTATTTCAGTGGCGTAGAAAGTAGGGGAATTAAAACCCTCAAAATACCCAAAATCCACGCCACTGAATTTTCAAAAAACTTTATTTTACGGTGAAAACAAGAGACTTAATGAGCACAAATTGTGTATGAGAGCTGAACATCATATCTCAAACGGTTCTTGAGATATTGTCCAAAAACTGAAAAAAAATTCAACTTAGACACCCTGTATATTGAAAACGGTACGTCTGGGCATATAAGTTCATAGGAAAAATATTTATTTTTTCATGTAGAATCACCTTTTTCTAGGTACATGCTATTTCGCATGTATATATATATATATATATATATATATTATATATATATATATATATATGATATATATATATATCTGTGTATGTGTGTACCATACTTTTTCGTGGTTGCGCAGTGGTTTATTGCGCATGTTGCGTATCATTGGGATCTAAATGGGTTTCCCTTTTACATTAATTTGGCTTGTTTGATTTTCTGCTAGTGCTATGTATGTAGCTTCTTTGTGTGTTATCCCATTGGATGCGGTCGTCTTTGTTCCAGGCATGTCCGACGATTATTATTATTTCTGATTCTCCTCTGCGGATGCTGTTCCTTAGTTCTCACTTTGAGTGGTCTAGTAAACTCCGCATTCGCATGGTAGGTCGTATACACAATTCTTGGAGTTCTGGTCTTCATTGTGAGGTTTGGTTTTGGTTAGTAGTCCCCTGAGCGTTCTTGTCGATTTGAAGGCAGTGCGTATCTAGTATTTGCTGCCTATCCTTCGTATTTTTAAACACATGTACAGAATGGCATTTATAACGTTTGTATTTTGACATTTATATTGTGAACAAAGTTTACAATCTGAAATTGAAACTAAAACAAAAAAAATGTGCATGTGGTTAAAGTACCAATTCAAATTAATTAAATTTCACAACCTACCCTATTGATTTTTTTTATTACATCATTGATATTAAGTATTTCGTAGTTAATTTATAATTTTCTATTGTGTGGGGATAACTAATTATTTAACTCATGGTATACCTTTATCTACTTATTTCTTCATTAGAATTAACATAATGACACGTTATTTAAATTTTACGCCATCTAGTGTTAATAAGCAGAAAGATAAAATTCTGATAATCTGCTGCTTGAAGAATTATTATACATTCGCTTTTCAACGAGCCTGTCTCGTATATAAAGTTTCTTCTGATTTTAATACACTGGACCTTTTCTGTACCATTGATAATATCAACATTGTATCAGTCTGTCGTTGTGTGGTCCCTTTGAAGAATGAAAAGTACAGTTCTCACTGAAGTCACATGGTTGTGTTTGGCTACGCTTACATTACATTCTCTATCATGTACTCACTAGTGATATACATTTGGCCGTCTGTCTATTCAGTTACATCGAAACGGGTTAGTGCACAATTACATTCATTCCACCTGTCAATTGTCGAGGACTGAAATCTGTACTAACCAATTATATAACAGCAATTCACGTTTACATCAGTGGAAGTGTTTTAGTTTGTATAATGAATATCGTTCTTTATTTGCTTTTTTGTCTTAACTCACAAAATCTAACTGTGGCTCTGATATCGCTAAATTTGTATATTGTTTCCAGTGACTTAACTTGAGTCATCGGGTTTAGGTGTCTGTATAATGAACTTGAATGTAACTCCTTAGTTACGCTAGTACCTATACTTTTGAGGTCAACGGTCTACGTCCTTTAGTTTTACCTACAATCATTGCGTTATATCGTTAATGTTTCGTTTTCATTTGTGATTTTGTATATGTGCTAATTAAAATTTTCTCATTCAGCCCCCTTTTCTATTTTCGCGTTTAAGAAGGGCTCTAGTTGCTTTCGCTAGCTGCTAGTTTATACTTACTAAGTTATGATAATTGTGTTAAAATCTCCCAGTCACAATCGTTATACTGTGCATGCTTTGAAACATGTACAGGGTGGCCAACTAAGAATGCGAGGTACTGTATCTGGGAAACTATCCATCGTAAAGGCTTGCGCAAAAAAAAGTTTTACTAAAACGGCCAATACAAAAACCTGAAAAATATTTTCAAGTTGTTTCTGAAATGGCCGCTAGGGTGCGTAACTGCAATCTTGAATCTAAAAAAGTGATATTTCTGTGAATTCTGCTATATTAACCTAATAAAAAATAACATCTTTAAAGTCGAGGATAATCTGAACTTTTTTGCTTGGCACTTTTTGACGTATGTCTAAAAATAAAGTGGTGGGGGGTATTCAAAGGTTTCCTTAAATAAACCCCTATATCTTCGAAACGGCTAAGCCGATATTAACAAACTTGAGCGCGTTGAAGTGAGCTATTCTTGGGCTGCAAATGTTATAATATTTGAAGTTTTGTTAGTTTCACATGTCATCGTTAGAGGGCGTTGTTCGACATTTCGACAGAAACGGTTAATTTTCGAAAAAAAATTAAATGCATTGGTATGACTTTTTTTTATGAACAAGTTGCTAAATTATGCCTAAACAAGCTCGCGAAAACCGCATCTCGATATCTTGTTCTTAACCTAAAATATCGGCCAAAAAAGACTTTATACGAAAATCTCTTTAATTTTCATTTTTTTTAACCATATTTTTCTGGAGTTGTTTCTATTATGTAAGTTGTGGCCCTAAAAAGGACCGATTTAAAGGAGGAAGGTTTTTGATGCCCCCGTAAATGCTTGAAATGCTAACCATCACTCTGTGCATTATCTTAAATAAACAAAACATACATAATCCTCAAATTGTCAATAGTTGTCAATACTTTCGCGTTACTTTGAGTAATTTCTGTGCTTTCAAAATGCGTTTTACGAATAATGAAGCTGTTATTATGCTTGCGGTTTGTTTTGAATGTCTTCAGAATGCCGCAGTAGCTAAAAGAGTTTACGCGGCTCGATATCCAAATCGGCGTCCTTGCGATGTAAGAGTTTTTCCCCGATTAGTGGCGAGCTTACGAGCCAATGGTAGTTTTCGGCCTACGTTTCAACGGTAAATAATTGGAAGAACACAAGAAAATATTAACCATAACTATATTGAACGAAATCCTCATGTTAGCATAAGAGCATCCACTGAGTTGGACATATCACGGGCAACGTTTCAAAATATTTTGATGGGCCATAGGTAAGTTCTAATGGCCATCAAAATATATAGGTATTCGTATAAACTTTTTTTAATTACTTTAAGACTGCACCCATTATCATGTCGTTTCGCATCAGGCCTTGAAAGAGGAAGATTTTGATCGAAGGTTAGACTATTTCCATTGGATGTTAGGCATGATACGCGAAAATAGAGAATTTTTATTTCAAATTCTTTGGACCGATGAAGTCATCTTCAGTAGTGACGGGAGAGTCAACCTGCACAATATGCATTATTGGTTCTGCAGAAAATCCCGTTTAGTTGCGTGAAGTTCAGCGCCAAGGACGTTGGGGTTTAAATGTATGGTGTGCATACTGGTAGGCAGAATCATTGGGCTATATTTTTTCGAGCAACCCCTAAATTGCAATGCATTTCTTGACTTTTTGACCAATCAATTACCGTTGTTGGAAGGTGTGCCTCTGGAAACAAGGCAAAAATTGTTTTTGCGGTTGGATGGTTGCCAGCACATTTTGCTATTAATGTGCGAGAGCATATCAATGCAGTATTTCAACAGCTGTGGATTGGAAGAGAAAGTCTGTTTCCATGGCCTCCGCGATCGCCAGACTTGACTTGCCTCGATTTTTATTTATGGGGGTGCTTAAAGGACATCGTGTTTCGGACTCAACCTACTACTAGAGAAGATATGAAAAACCGGATTCGTAACGAAATACCATACCGTGAGCCGAAATTGAAGTTTTGTCTAGTCATGAGAGACTTCAGCAATGCATAAAGCGTGATGGTCAGCATTTAGGGGGGCATTAAAAATCTTCTTCCTTTAAATCGGTCCTTTTTAGGGCCACAACTTACATAATAGAAACAATTACAGAAAAACATAGTTAAAAAGAATTAAAACTTAAGGGATTTTCGTATAAAGTTTTCTTTTGCCGATATTTTAGGTTAGGAAGAAGATATCGAGATGCGGTTTTCGCGAGCTTATTTAGGCATCATTTAACTACTTGTTCATGAAAAAAAAGTCATACCAATGCATTTAATTTTTTTGCGCAAATTAACCGTTTCTGTCCGAATGTCGAACAAAGCCCTCTATCGACGACATGTGAAACTAACAAAACTTCAAATATTATAACATTTGTAGCCCAAGAATAGCTCATCTCAACGTGCTCAAGTTTGTTAAAATCGGCTTAGCCGTTTCGAAGATACAGGGGGTTATTTAAGGAAACCTTTCAATACCCCCCACCACTTTTTATAGATACGTCAAAAAGTGCCAAACAAAAAAAAGTTCAGATTATCCTCCACTTTGAAGATCAGTTATTTATTTATTAGGTTAATGTAGTATAATTCACAGAAACATCACTTTCTTTGGTTTAAGATTGCAGTTACGCTCCCTAGCGGCCATTTCAGAATCTTGAAAATATTCTCCAGGTTTTTGTATTGGCCGTTCTAGTAATAACTTTTTTTTGCGCAAGCCTCTACGATGGATAGTTTCCCAGATACAGTACCTCACATTCTTAGTTGGCCACCTTGTACAGATATCACCTCTTTAAAGGTTGGAAGGTAAATATTTGCATGAATATTGTGAAATGTGTGCATAATCCGTATATTTGTGTTCATAATTTTATTTGTACACAGTGTTTTAAGGAATCATTGTTAAGAACTAAAAGGAACTTGATGAAACTTATAAATATTTTTTACGAATTATTATTATATCAAGTAATCGCCTTTAGCGAACTAAAAAGAACTTGACTAAATATACGCAGTTTGGTGCACTTGTCATTGATTAACATACATTTTTCTTGAAGTCAATCCTTATTTAATTCATGTACAGAAACGGCTTAAGTTGTCGCCTTTGAGCATAGTTGGTTTAGTGAAGTTAACTGCGTATTCGTTTTAACTTTCATAGTAAAACGAAATACAATTGTTTACAGGGTGTCCTAGACCTTTTCTATTATTGCTAAAGTGCAGTAAAAATAAAAAATGTTACCAGATTTGCACCAATATTGCGGAATGTACCCTTAAACAGTATATCTGTGTAATTTTATTTTTGTATGGAGTGTTTCGAGAAAGTGTCCCTAATGAACTAAAAGGAACTTGATAAAATATATGAATAGTTTATTTAATGCACTTATCCTTGATTAACATACATTTCTTTGAAGTCCATTATTTAATTTACGTACAGAGGGGCCCTGGAGTATAATTGGTGGGTTGACTGCGCATTCGCTAAACGAAATATTATTATTTACAGAGTGTCTTAGACAACTTTTTCTTTCTTCTTGTTAAAATACAGTACAAATAAAAATCATAGCCAGATTTGCACTAATATTGAGGAATATACTCTTAAACAATATATTTGTAAAATTTTAATTTTATACAGGGTGCTTCGAACAATCGTCCTTAACAAACCAATTACTTATACGGATACTTGGTTTAATGCACTTATCATTGATTAGTATAAATTTTTTTTGAAGTCAATCATTATTTAATTTTTTCTCGTCGTGCTTGGGCACATTTAGCTTTAGCTTTTATACCAAGCGAAATGTTCTTTTTTACAGGGTGTCTTAAACAACCTTTTTTCTTATTGTTAAAATTTATTAGCAGGGTTTCTTGAATATTGCAGAACATAACTTTTTGTAACTTGTAAATTTTGATGCAATCATCCATAATTAACTAAAGAAATTTCTTCAAATATGCAGGCAGTTAAATGAATGTACTTTTAATTAATTAAAATACCGGATATTTTTTATGCTAATTCTATTATAATCATAAGAAAATTAAAATATCTATTGATATTCACATTTGTTACTGGACATCTGTTTTCCTAATTCACAGGATACAATTCAATTAATTAATTCTAATGATCTTGCATATAACCTAATTTTTTTTTATTTAGGAAATGCTAATTTTACAATCAATTACTTGATTCCTTCCTTTTACAACTTCTGATAGTTGTAAATAGGACACTATGATACAGTTTGTTTATTTACAAAATTCTAATCATTAAATTTAATTGTGCAACTAATTGCCCTGATTTATCTAAATCACATTTCTCACGATAAAATTATCACATCTATTAACCGTTGATAAACAAATGACAATAAGTAATTAGATTAGAAAAAATTAAAGGAATTTATTAATTTTCTCTTAAGTTTCTAGTAGAAAGTATGATTGAATTGGAATTTAGATAATTAATTTACCTTAAATGGTAAGATTAGTATGGTATTAGGATCATTTTCTATTTACACAATTTGTAATTTTAATTAAACTATGTATTACTTACTTTCAAATAGGTGTAAATTTTATGATATTAAGTAATTGTGTATAGTGTTAAGGTTATGTAAGTAGGATTTGGTGATAAAATTGGACATCCATATTAAAAAATTTACAGTTTAATTTTATGTAATTAGGTTAATCAGATTTAAATGTTTTTTTTTGCCTACACCATTTTCGTGTAAGGCACGGAAATATTATAAAATGATTGGTTTGTTTCACAGGGGATTTATTGTAATTTTATAAGTTGAAGTTCAAAAGCTAAACACCTTATAAATGTATACGGTACAGTTAAAATACGTGCAGCGCTCGGGTTCATGATCATTGAAAGTTCAATCTTAGTAGGCGGTGTTCCATCCGGATTATTATTGAGTAACAATTTCAGTTGTGGACATCCATTTAAATTACGCAGGGTTGTACAAAGTTACGTAAATGCTTTTTTTACGGTTTTTAAGCACGTTTGTCGATTACAAAAAATAAATTAGTAAAGATGTTCAAGGATAATACTTAATTGTGGATTATTAAAAGAATGCACATCCTAAGCTCATGTGTCATTATTTCTCAATTTTGCGTATTATGCAAGAAAACCTTACTTTTTTTTGTAATCGACAAAAATACCATATTTTAAAAAAGGTCACGAACGTTGTGTTTGTAATTTAAAGATGGCTCAATAATTATTTAAGCTAAATTAAAAAACACGTACTGAACTAAAAAAACGATCACGTACCTACAATCATGTAACACAAAAACATGTGTAATAGGAAAAGTACGTGGACCTTTGTTCCAAATATATGTATATAACACCAGAATGAAAGTATTTGCATAAAATGCATCATTATATAACCTACTAAAGATGTACATAAAAGTTTACTTAAATAAAGTATTTTAGAAAGTCGGTTGATTATTAAGGAAGTTAAATATTTAATGGGAAGAGGAAGTGTGTGTCATCTTTAGTATAATTTTTTTTTCTAATTATATAGTTCATTGTTCTTTATGTAATTTTGTCCAGTTTGAGTTACACCACGAAAAATAACATAAATAAATCATTTGTGTTTAGTTCTACGCCACTGGATATCACATAACGGAACGCTACTGTTTTATGTACCGATGAAATTATGACATGGAACTGCAATTCAAAACTAAATTTGTAATTAATATTAAGCACTTAACTATCTATACCAACTATTTGCGAATAAAAGAGGGGGGGGGGCAGTGTGCAGGCTAAATGTTTACAAAAAATTTGTATGGCCTAAATATTCAAGATCATTACACTGTTCTTATGAGAGTATAACAATAATAATTATGATTAATGCTTTAAACGCTTAAAAATTATACCCTTTATTACCCATTCTGTGTATGCCTACTATAGCTAATTACCAGTTAAACCACGCCCACAAAATAACATTGTTTTATTAGTGCTTCTCAAAGAACAATTATTGTAATCAATCTCTTAATACATCATAAAACTACTCTATGAGAAATTTACGATTGGTACCTTGTAAGTTTGTTAAAAAAAGTTGTTATAGGTAATTACTTAGTGTTGTGAGTGTAAGTGAAATTTATTTTAGATTAAGTGATTAATTACTGACTTACAATTCAATGTTCCCTTTTTATCGGCTCGTTTTGCGATTTATTTTGTATTGCCTATTTGTATTTTTTTTTGGACCAGATAATCAGCCCCCATGTGCGAATATTGCACATCTCAAATGGATACAGCATTTCGATTAAGAATCTTGGTTCATCATCTTGGGACAGCATTTTCCGGATGCTTTGGGGCCACATTGCTGCAGTATGCGTTTTGAAATCTATTTTCTTCCCGCTATCTACTTCCAGTGTGCATGTTTGGCTTTCCACCATCTACTTTTCATGTGACTTTTTAGCTTTCATCCATCTTACTTCTGTGGCCCATCATTCAGTATTCGTGTGCTTATGGGTTCCCCCATCTTGTTTAAACATTTTCGCCACTTTGTTATACGTGTCCTGCATCTAAGAATCCTGGTTCATCTTGGTACAGTATCTTCCGAGTCTTTTTTGGATCTGCGGCCATATTGCTGCAGTATGCGTTTTGAACTGTATTTCCTTTCCGCCATCCACTTCCAGTTTGCTTTTTTGGCTTTCCGTGCGCCCTTTTGGAGTTACTCCATCTTATTTCTGTGACCTGTCAGTCTGTTTTCATATGCTTTTTTCCGCCATCTTGTTTAGGTGTTTCCGACACCTTTTTATACCTGTTCCTTTTCGGCTTTGTCGTCATCTTGCTCTTTTCCTATTGTTTGCGTGTGTCTCCTTGACTGTCCACCATCTTAATACCGTTTCTATTTTTGGCTTCCGTTACCTTGTTTCCAAGCGACTTTTTGATGTATCCACCATCTTTGTTTTCGTGTAAGCTCCCTGTATCAACTCCCGGGAATCTGCCTGATCCGATTTCTAGCTGATCGGGTTCTGCTGTATTTTTAACCTGGCTGACTCCATTTATTATTACATGTAAAGTTTTGTTATTGAACCCATTGTCTACGGCTAGACTCATTTCGCGCATTTTTGTGGGTTTACGTGTTTTGCTGTGTGCGTGTATGTTTGTTGATTAAGGTTGAGCAATTATAAGTTTGAACAATCGATAATCGATTACTGAAAATAATCATTTTTTTGTGAATCGATAACTAAATAATCAAATAATTGAATCATAATATTTAACCAAAATGTAAAGAAATAGCACTAAAACAAAAACTAATTATCTTCAATGGACACCAAAATGTCACTTCTGGTTAACGAAATACAACAGGAAAAGCTCCCCGCGATGATTCTCTTTAAGATCTACACAAGGTGAACGGGAAAGCTTCCCCACGATAGCTTCAAGTAAACCCGGTAGAACGTAAGTAAATTTAGTGCGCCTTAAAATGGCATCACACGCTCAGCGTCCAACCTCTACAGTTTAAATTCAACTGACTAACCGAAAAACCAAAACTCCCCTTTTCCCACAAGATCACGTCATCTTTTAATCGTGACATAAAATTGCACAGTGGACATGTCCCAGGAGAAATAGTCTTACTACCTAGAATTGAGATACGAACACGTCCTGTTTTCAATAGGAAACCCTGTTACTTAAACAAATCTTCTATACTCTCACAGTAATTCAATACATAAACGAGCTGGCAAACCTGAAAAAATGCACAACGCGACCGAATCCTTCGTTATCAACCACGGTAACACAAACAAACATTCTTCAATCATCATGAAATTTATTTCCTTTCGAAACTGCGATAATAAACTTTAAAATAACCCTACCTGTATTTTTAGCGCCCATCTCTGTAAGTTGTACATATCAATGGGGAGCAACTGATTCTAACATTCAGCATCTTACATCTTGATTAAAAATTCTGGTTCATCATCCTAGTCCAGTATCTTCTGAGTGCCTTTTGGCTTTGCGGCTCTTTTGCTACAGTATGTGTTTTGATCCCTATTTCGTTTGTGTCATCTTCCTCCAGTGTGCTTTTTTGGCTTTCCGCCATAAATTTGTATAGCTGAAATATTCTTGATCATTACACTCTTCTTAAATTAAACCACGCCCACAATATAACTTTGTTTTATTAGTGCTTTTTTAAAAAACATTCATTGTAACCAATCTCTTAATACATCTTAAAAGTACACTATAATCAATTAAAAACTAGTGCTAATTTTGTTAAGAGAAGTGGTTAAAAGTAATTACTTACGTACACTTTTTTGTATGTAAACTGAAATTGAACGAAATTTACTTTAGATTAAGTGATTAGTTAGTGATTTGCTATTTTCCATTGAAGTATCGAAATAGTGATCCGGATAGAAGTTTCATTTTTATTACCGTTTACAATTAAGCTATTGACCAAACCTTAAACACTTATTAAACTCTTGTTGAATGTTTAGTACAACAAAAACGATATTGTTGTCAGTGCTTTCTTTGCTAGATGCATCCCCAAATTTTTACCATATCAGCTACATCGGTTAAGGTCACCATTATGTTAAAATTCATAGTCAGCAAAATACCCTTACTTTAAATGAGTTTTTGGTGACGCAGTTAGATTCACATTTGTTCTCAGTGTTCCTTCTTTATCGACTCATTTTGAGGGCTATCTTTTATTCCCTATTTGTTATGTGCCAGATTTTAAGCTCCCATCTCCGAATGTTGCACATCTCAAAGGGTACAGTTGATTATAGCATTTTAGGTCGTGGAGCTTGGTTCATCATCCTAGTCCAGTGTCTTCTGAGTGCCTTTTTGGCTTTGCTGCAATATGCGTTTTGAACTCTATTTCGTTTCCGCCATCTTCTTCCAGTGTGCTTTTGTGGCTTTCCGCCATCTTGTTTTTGTGTTCCCTTTTGACTTTGTCTCTGACCCGTCATTCTGTTTTTATGTGTTTTTGGTTTTCCCCCATCTTGTTTAGGTGTTTTCGACACCTTGTTATACGTGTTCCTTTTCCGCTTTGTCGTTATCTTGCTTTCTCGATATTGTTTACCAGTGTCTTCTTGACTGTTCACCATCTTAATACCGTGTGTATTTTTGTCTTCCGTCATCTTGTTTCCATGTGACTTTTTAGCCTATTCACCATCTTTGTTTTTGCGTGAGCCTCCTGGGAATCTGCCTAGTCTCTATTCTAGCAGCTCGGGCTTCGCTCTATTTCTAACATGGCTGACTCTGCCATGAGGCCCATTTCCAATCGCTGGGCTATTTCTAGCATGTAAAGTTTTGTTTTTGGGCCCATTTCCTGCACCTAGCGCCGTTTCGTGCATCTTTTGTGAGTGTATATGTTTCGGTGTGTGCGTACGTTTTTGTTGATTAAGGATGAGCGATTCTAAGTTTAAACAAACGATATTCTATTACTGAAAATATTCATTTTTTTTTATTAGTCGTTAACTAAATAATCAATTAATTAAATAATCGGTTGATGAAATGATCGATTAAATAATTCGTAGATGAATCAAGTAATCCGTTAACAAAACGTTAGGATCAGTGTTAGAAATTTACGCGCTTGGTTTTTAAATAATTGAATTGTTCAGATGCACTTATAGAGCACAATTAGTATGGAACTGAATTTATTTAATAAAATTAAATAAAAAAATTAGTGCTGAATTAGTGCTTTATAGAATAATTGACTAATTATACGTATTAAAACTTAAAATTTTGAATAATTCAATTAAAACACAATAAATTTATAATTAGTGCTCTTTAAGAAATGCATTGATTACCTAGTGCTTTCTTCGTCATTCTTAATATTGATAAGAAAAATAATTGTATAATTGTCATGCATCTTGTCGAGCGATCGATTCGTAATTCGTGCTTTAATCGTTATGGCGTTGTTACTTGCGCTAAGTGAGTACAATATTAATCAACGGTATGCACTTACAGTTTTTACATGTTTTACAGAATTTAGCAATTTTACATCTAATGGAACAAAAGTTTTAAACACTTAAATTATTTTTAAAGTACAGATTAGTCGGCAACTGAATGTATTAGACGCTGAAACAGTAAATGTTTTATACATTTTTAGCACTATGTACAATCCACTTCTGCAAAGCTTAATAGGTACGAAATTACATAACACGCTTGTGCAAATTAGTGTTTTGAACAGTCTGTTAGAGTTTTTTTAGCCATATATTATTGATACGTAAGATACTATAGCACGATTAGGCTATGTCAAAAAATTAACGCTTTAAACGTTATTGCGCTATCGTTACTGACACTAACACAGCTGCGCGCAAGTCATTCACTAACTATTTTTGCATATTATTCATCGTTGAGGACAATTTTCTAATTTTATTGTTAAATAATTGGATCATTAAAACGTATTGTTAAAGCACTAACTAATTTATTAAGCATTAAAAGCATAAACGTCTTTCTAAACATCCAGCATTGTGCACAATCTTTTTACATAAAGTTTATGAAATACTTGTAATGTTGTTAAAAAAATTTATTGGTGCCGGATTAGTGCTTGAAACAATCTCTTGGTTAGTTTCTTCGAAATAAAATTTAGTATTAGTGAAACAATTATTTGTAATGATCGTGTGATTCTCCTAAGACCTTGTTCAAAACACTAGTTAGTACAGCATTAAGGCTTTAATAATCCATTATATAGTGCTTTCTAAATCACCATTAATATTGATAAGAAAGTTGTTGGTAATAGTTGCATGACTACCCTGCATCCATATAAGTAATTTCTTTCTCGTTTGTCCCTTAAACGCCATTGCCTTGTTGTTACTCGCACTAGTAACGTACTATATATTAAATAACTGTGTATTTCACAGAACTCAACAGTTTTATCATTAACAATAGAAAGTAGGGGTTTTGGTTTTAAATAAATCAGTTATTGATGTTTACATTCAAAGAAGCAATTAGTACGGGATTGAATTTATTAGACATTAAGGGAAAGAATGTCTTTTTAAGTATCCCGCATTGAGTGCAATAGATTTTTCATTTTAATGGATTACAATTATGTTACGTTGCGTAAAAAAACTTGAATATTGCTACGATAGTGCTTAAGGTAAACTCTCGTTGCCCTCAAGTCATTATTAATAATAAAATTATTATAAATAATTATCCTGCTTCAAATTAGATAATCCTCTTGGTCTTAGTGCTTTAAAACCTACTGCGTTGTACTAGCACTAATATAGCAGTAAATATTATGAAATTATACCCAGATCGTATAGTAACTGATTTTTTTTGTAAATTTACAAGTCAGCCATGTTAAGTCTAAAGTTAAAAATCAAGAAGTCTTTGCCAAATAAGTCATTGTAACACAATTTAAAAGCACTAATTAGTAAGAAATTCAATGAAATACTATTACATAAAATACTTGTAACACTGTTTAACAAAATAATAAGTGCTACATTAGTGCTTTAAAGGAACTCTTTGTTAGCAAAATTATAGTCATATTTAATTTATAAAAAAATTTGTTAGGAATGATTGCATGATTAACATGTATCTTTCTTAATGGGTGTCTGACTTATAGTTAGTACTTTAAGAGTCATTGCGCTGTTACTATCACCAATTAAGTACTAAATATAAAACAATTGCAATTATGTCACTTTCCACCATTGCATTTTTTTACTAAATTTCGCAAAATTTTTGCCGAACGGTGATAATGATTAGCATGTAATTAATTTTGTTGGACGTTAAAGGAATAGATGATTTCTTTTTTGATCTTCCAGTACTGCGTTTATGTCACTCTCCACCATTGTATTTCTTTACTAAATTTCGCAAAATCTTCGCCGAATAGTGATAATGATTAGCATGTAATTAATTTTGTTGGATGTTAAAGAAATAAAGATTGGAAATTTTATGATCATTAGAAATACAAGCACTAATTAGTAATAAATTGAATTTATTGCCCATGAAAGGTAAGTTTTTTTAATTCTCTGATATAATCTCTTTTTATTGGGTTTATTAGATTACAATTACACAAAATATTCCAAACATTATTTTAAAAAATTTATCAGCGCTACATTAGTGCTTGAAAAATTTATTGCTGAATAAAAGTTCCAAACTTTAATTTTTGTCTTAAATATGACTAAAATTAACTAAAAAAGAATGAATTTGTAATTAATAAAAGTTTTGTTTTTAAAATTACTAATAATTACTAACAGTGTTTTTGTTAGTGCTTTTCTAATCATATTTAGTATTAATAAGGAGTTATTACTAATGATCATATGGTTGTCATGCATTCAACTAGGTAATCTGCTTAGAATTAGTAATTTAAATAAAATTGCGTTCTTAGTAGCACTAATCGAGCTCTAACTATTAATAAACTTGACACAGATTATGCACTAGTCGATTGTCTATATTTTACAAAGTTCAGAAATTGTAGGTCTAATGATATCAATTAGTAGTTGCGATTTTAAACAATTAATTATTAAAATGAACTTGGAAAGCACTAATTAGCAAGAAATTGAATGTACTAGACAAAGTTAGCTTAAATTTGCAGCACGGACTGACTTCCTTTTTTTATCAAGTTTAGTATATTAAAAGCGCGTGAAATACTTGTAACAATGCTTAAAAATTAGTTAATACAACGTTAATCCTTCAAATAATTTCTTTGCTATTACCGTTGTCAAATTTAATACTTATAGGAAAATTATTAGTTCTTGCATGATTGCCCTGCATTCAGTTATTCAATCTATTTAAAATTAATTTTTTTAACGGCTATTGTATATATTGTACATAGTTCAGCAATCTTGAATTATGGGTTTTGTTTTTAAGTAATTTAATTATTAAATGCACCTTCAAAGCACTAATTGGTACGTAACTGAATTTAGTAGACACTAAAAAAATAAATATTAGCGTCGATCCTCAGCATTGTGTGTGTTCTACTTTTATATTACGTAAAATATATGTAACGTTGTCTAAAAAAGTTAATTAGTGCTTTAAATAATCTCTGCTTATGTTCAATATTGACATTATTAGTAATAATTGCACAATTGCTTTAGATTTAATTTAATAGTCCCTTTACAATTTGTGTTTTAAACGCTATTGCGCTGTTGTTACTAACCAATAAAGCACTAAAATTAAGCACTAATTGTATTTTTATATTTAACAGTGTTCAGTACGTTGAGTGAGGAATTGGGACATTTCTTTTTAAGTAATTGAATAATTTAAACACATTGGAAAAGCACTAATTAGTAAAGAGCAGAATTTATTGAACACTACCGTACTAAATGTTATCTTAAATCCCCCGCATCGTGTATCATCAACTTACATAAAATGTAGTACGATATATTACCATACGTAAAACGATTGTAACTCGGACTTGATTCCTTAGTCCTGCTTAATATTGATTAAAAAAACTATCAGCAATCATTGCATTGCTGCCCTAACTTTACCTAAGTAATACGTTTATGCATAGTGCTTTGAACGAAGCAATTACGTAATATACCTTAACATTTTTTTAAAACGATTTGTTAGTGCTCTAAACGATCTCTTAGTTATTGTTTTAAGCGTCATATTTAACAGTGATTAAAACACTATCAGTAATGATTGCATGTTTGCCCTACATTCATTTAGGTTGTTCGGTTATACTTCGTGCTCTAAACGCCATTTCGCTTTTTTATACAGCACTAAATATTAAAGAACCCTGCTCAGATTTGAAGCTAACTGTTTTTATATATTTGACAAAATTCTGTCTAGTAATAGGAATTTGAATAATTGAGACGCACTTGCAAAGCATTAAAGCTTAGTTTATTAGATATTAAAGGAAAACATCTTTTTACACCACCAGCGCTGTAATCCAATTTAGTGAGCTTAACGGATTATAATTACGTAAAATGCTTTCAAAAATTGATTGAAAGATTAATTTGTGCTATATTAGTGCTTTAAATAAATATATTATGAATTATTGGGTGTGATTACCTGATTACCATGCATCCAAACAGTAATTCGCATAAAACTAGTGCTTTAAATATCATTTCTGCGTTGTAACAAGCACTAATAAAGCAATACATGTTCAGTTATAAGCAGATTATAAATTAATTGTCTTTGTACATTTTACACGTTTTTTTCAATTATTCTGTGGCTAGGTCTATTACTCCCATAACCTTCCGCGCTTTGCTTTGCTTTCACAGTCGTTTTGAGTGGAAATTCTTGTTCTGAACAATTTAGTGGATGAAGCTGCTTTGTTTATCCTCCCAATTACCATACCAAGAATTTTGTTCATGGAAACATCATGGAAGATGGAAGAGTGTGCTGCTAGAGTTGTTGCCACTGCCTCCGTGATTCTAAGGAAAACTCTTCCTTGTACCTTGCTAAGTTTCTATTTACTGAGTTGAAAATTGGTCCTGTGCCACTACATCAGTGACGCATACGTGATGATTGGTTCTATTACTATCTTATATATCCAGTGGCTCATTCTTGGAGATAGACATGATTTGTTACCAAACGCTCGCTTGTACACCAGCAATGATATTGCGACTTTGTCCATTATCCTCTCCAGAAGTGGATCAATCCTCTGTATGGGGTAAAGCGCAACACTGTCCAGAGTTCTTTGCCGTACATTAATATACCTGTTAACTTTGGAGGTCCTTTCCCACCAGTAAAAATGAGGTTGGTTTTGGTCAAATTGCCCTATAGGCCCTCTGCATTATACCTGTTTTTAACTAGGTTTAAGGCTCTTTTGATCACGATTTAATTAGAAAGATGTTGTCAAACGTCTCCTCTTTGTCTAATGACGGGTTAATTGCTATCTGGTTACAGGATATTACTCTTCCAGCAAGATCTAGTTCACTTTGTAGAGTCTGCTCACAGGATTTTGTTTGATAGGCACGTTTGGTATGTGCTGATGGACGTGGGTCTTTGCACATCATTTCTAATGTACGTACCGTTCAACAACTTTCTTTTGTAATTTCAGAGAAAATAACGTTAGACTGATGAGTCTGATCGACTTGGACAGATCATACGGATTTCGTTCTGATTTTGGTTTAAATATGACTTTTATGTTCCTCCATACCGATGGTATTTATCAGAAGGCAATACTTGCTCTTAATGTTGTACATAGCGCAGAGATTAATAGGCCGATGGTTTGTATAAAAAAGCGGGAAAAAATCTATCTATTCCGAAAAGAATGGATAGAATCTGGGATTCCTTCACTGCTCGTCTAATTCTAGTCAGCTTCATTATGTGTTTTTGTGTACCCTTTTCACGTTTTTTCAGAAACGTGCTCTGAGATTTTCCTTGCGGTACCCTCTTCAAGGCTTTTTGATTTCTTAATTACCTGATTGAATTTGGCGCGTGTAGTTAGGCCTTAGTTTCGCTTGCATTTCGATTTAGTGAAATTTGGTCTAAGGTTCTTATCGAGAGAGTCCTTCATGTTACCAGGGGATCTTTTTTAAAGTTTTTCTTTCTGTCTTACCTTATACGCACGATGTATGGCTTATTTGTGGTTTTCTTTTACTAGATCTAGTTTTGCCTAGTTACTGACTGAGGTAGGGAGATCCCTACTCTGTCCTGTAGGTTATCTTTATAGGGAACGTTGGGATTTTGCACTTCTGCTGTTGCCGTTTTATTTGATTCATCCGATACATGCCAATTTTTTACCTGGTTGTAAGCGTTCATAGTTCTAAAGGTTATATCGGTACTTCCAATCTTTGGATATTCCTAAACATCGATTTGGTGTATATCTCCAAATTATTGCTAATTAAGTATTTTTTGGTATTGCCACTGCTCCCTGGCAAGGTGTGGTGTGTGTTGGCATTGCATCCGAAGAGGAGTTGCCACCCTTTCTGCCGACAGCCCTTGACTAGTCGCTTGACCTCCGCGGTGGGCGGTAGATCATCGTAGTCTTAAGTTATGCGAATCCGAGCATTAACTTCTTTATGCTCTTGTTCTCTGCCCCTGCCATCCTCGCTTGCACTATGCCTCTGCAACAGACATCCTACAATTCTTTCGGTTTTGTATCAGATTCTAGGTTTCATTTCGGATGAATCTGATATAATTCGTTCTCTTCTTAAGCTCAGGCTCTGTTTTCCTCTCAAGTATTTAAGGTTTCTGAACAAGATCGACCTTTACTTGTTCCATACCCAAGAATTCACCGAAGGCTGTCCAGACAGATTTGAAGTGACGCAGATTAATTTCCACATTTCTGGGTACTGTTTACCTCTTCTATGTTGAAGTGTAGAGTTGTGGTTATTGATGGGGTCCACACAAGCACCATTTTCTATTTATCTTTAGTGGACCTCTTCGGCGCTGAGCTTAAACATTGTCCTCGTTAGGTTGACTTGTGGACGATGTGGGCAGAAGTTTCGTAACATTAGTACAATTTTGCCCTGTAGGATCGTCCGTCTTGTCTTGTTTGCATTGGTCCTAGCATTTTTATCTTGCTACTTTTCATGGCCTAAACAAGTTTCAACGGGGTCCCTGGTATTCAAACGTGTGCCTATATGGAGTGTTCACTCGCTCCTTTCCATAGTGCTTCTAAGGCTAATTATCCCTGTAACCAATCAAACGTGTCCTGGTTCTTGCATGTGATATGTAGATCTCCGCCTTGGTAACTAGATTCTGATGACATGGACGCAACGTCCCAACGTCCCTATCGATCCTTTCTAGGCTCCAGGTCTGAATAAGTCCTGTTGTGTGTTCGGTGAGAGTACCTTTCAGGTTTTTGCCGGTGAATGCATCTGAATCCCTAATTAGTAATAAATTGAATTTCTTAGACATTAAAGAAGTGAATTCTTTTTAAATCCCTATTACGGTACCCGATTCATTTTAGTTAATATAATGGCTCATAATCACTTAATATACTAGTAACGTAGTTGAATTAGTGTGACAGTGCTTTTAATGATCTCTGTTAGCAGTGCTTAAAACCCAGCGAGGTAATACGCCTAGAATTAGAGCTTTAAACGCCATACTAACGGAGCACTAAATATTACGTAACCACTCAGATTGCACACTAACTATTTTGATGTTTTACGGAATTTAGCAATTTTATTTTACATCAAGTGATAGTAAAAAATTAAATAATTGAAACGTAATAGCATGTATACTCCATGCCAGCCGGGAAGGTGCCACCACCCTTACCATGGGCTCCTTAATATTGGGTCTCCGATTTTTTGAGCTCGGTAAGGGCTGCCGGTTACCTTTACCATCATCCTTAATCTATTCTCATCCTTATTCTTCCTTCTCGCCCTCACTGTCTTCCTATCGGGATAAAAGTCCCAAATTAAAAAATAAGATGGCTGTGGTTTCTAGGGTAATAAATGCCGGGCATAAAATCCTGCCCCATTCGGATGTCCGGGAGGGCAGGGCCCAAGCGACCTCGGTCATCGAAAATATCAATTTTCTGATTCACTACTGCAACATCCGCGGTATCAAGTCTAATCTTAATGCTATTCACCAACATCTTGAACAATTACATATTTTGTTTCTATCTGAAACACAACTCTCCTCTGAAAGCTCCGAGTCACCCGACTTGCAATTTCCTCAATACCACCATCACTCTAACTTTCGATATAGAGGAGGCGTATGTGCCTACATCAAGGACAGAATTTCTTGCAGGTTTCTTCCTTAGAAAATAAAAATATTGACGTGATTTGGTTTAAACATTCTGGTCCTAATTTTGTGAAATTCTACTGTTGCATTTATAGGTCTCCTAATGACAGTAACTTACAAGACTTCTTCGATTACCTTAGTATGAAAGTTGATTATCTCCTGTCTCAGTTTTCATCTTGCGATATCTCAATTGTAGGCGATTTCAACGGTCATAACTCTAATTGGCTTCAGTTTTCATCTACTACAAATCCTGCTGGTCATAGTGCAGAAACATTTGCTATTTCATGTGATCTCACACAAATAATTTCTGAACCCACAAGAATCCCTGACAGCCCTAACCATACTCCACATCTTCTAGATCTCTTTCTTACAGCAAACCCTATTGTTTATAAAACTTCCGTTCTTTCGCCTTTAGGTCTTTCCGACCATTCTCTAAGAGAAATCATTTCTACTGTACCTAATTCCACTGTTGCTCGTAAAATCGATAGAACCTTGTGGTGTTTTAAGTCAGCTCGATGGAGTGATTTACGGGATTTATTTGCAACCTTTCCATGGCGTGAATATTGTTTTAAGTCGTCCTCTTCTTCGGACATCGATCTTTCAGTATCTGAAGTCATCCTCATGGGAATGGAGTTATACATTCCCATAAAACAGTACCGTATAGGTCATTCACGTTCCCAACCCTGGTTCAATAGGGCTTGTGCTGATACAATATCTTTAAAAAATAAATATTACATTAAACGGAAATCCAATAAATCGGTCGACAGTCATGTAGAATACGTTGGTGCTAGAAATATCTGCAAAAGTGAAATCACTAAAACTAAAAAGTTATTCGAACAACGAAAATGCAATGAACTAGCTACATCTCCTGCAGTCGTAAATTTTGGTCTTTAGCAAAAGCCGTTAGTAAAAACTTTAGAACATCTTCATTCCCCCTTACATCCATTGACGGATCGGTAGTTGTTTGTAGACAAAGCCAATGTTTTTGTGGATTTATTTGCATCAAACTCGTGTCTCCATGATTCTGGAAAAGATGTGCCCCTAGTCAACTCTTCTTCATACGCTATCAAACCAATTCATTTTCGGTACAAGCTCTTGGAATCGATCATCAGTAAGCTTGATCTCAATAAGGCGACTGGACCAGACGGCACCCTAGCTATTGCCTTAAAGAAATGTTCCCCCGAACTAGTACCAGTCCTATCTAAGCTCTATACGATCTCTATGTCTTCTGGTGAATTCCCTTCATCATGGAAGTTAGCAAATGTTCAACCTATTCCCAAAAAAGGCGATAAGACCGATCCCTCAAACTACCGACCAATTGCCATCACTTCCATTTTGTCTAAAATCATGGAAAAGCCATCAATCAGCAACTGCTCATATTCCTTGAAACTAACAAACTCCTTAGTGACCACCAATATGGGTTTAGGCAAAGTCGTTTAACAGGTGTCCCAAGTTTGGAACAATACAGTAAAGCAGTCCGGTGAAACAGTTGTACTCGCTTTAGATATCTCAAGGCATTTGACCAAGCTTGGCATAAGTGTTTACTTGCCAAACTCACCTCGTTTGGGTTAAATGATACGCTCATCAACTGGTTTTCTAGTTTCCTTGATAAAAAACGAATACGTGTCGTAGTTGATGGCTTTTTTTCAAAAGAAGTTAGCATTAACGCGGGCGTACCACAGGGATCCGTTATAGCGCCTACACTTTTTCTGCTGTACATAAATGACCTTATTTCTTCAACAACTGACCACATCCATTGCTTTGCTGACGATAGCACTCTTCACTGTAGTTCATCTCTGTCTACTCATAGTGATAATCCACATTCTATGTCAAATCAAGAAACTAAAGCTGAAATGGCAAATTCAATCAACAAAGACATTCAACGTATTCTCGAATGGGGAAGCAATAATCTAGTTAAATTTAATGCTAACAAAACTCAGGGTTGCCTTGTGTCCGCCAAAAAAGATCGATCATTTCCTGTTGTAAGTATGAATGGCTCAGTTCTTAAGTTTTCAGACTTTATTACTCTGTTGGGTATGACTGTATCTTCAAATCTCTCATGGGTTGACCATCTTCTGTCAGATACCAAAACAGCTGCTCGTAAAATAAGCTTTTTGTATAGATCTAAGCAGTACTTTACCTCTCGACAACTCCTTCTACTGTATAAGGCCCAAATTCGGTCTCATCTGGAATATAATTCTCACCTCTGGGTTAGTGCTCCCCAATACGCTTTCGATATCGTTGATCGTATTCAAAAGAGAGCGATTAGGCTTATAAATGACCCGTCCTTAACTTCTCACATATATTCCCTTGAGCATAGAAGGGTGGTTTCAGTTCTTTCTTTGTATTATCGTTATTACAACGGCTGTTGTGTTGCTGAATTATATTCTTTGATACCATCTCGGGCTATCTTTGCGAGAAACACTCGGTTCGCTCATTCACATCATCAGTATGCAGTACAAATATCCATTTACTTACCAAACGGACGCAATCCACATTTCTCTACACGGCTTCTAAGCTCTGGAATGATCTCCCTAGTTCCTGTTTTCCTCTTGCTTATGATATGAGAAAATTTAAGGTAGCTATTCATAGGCATCTATTGCTTTCCATCCTCCCAAGTGTCCCTGAGTGCTTTAGCACGATAGGCCAAATTTAGGCTGTTCAGGTTCACAATCATAAAAAAAACACTAATTAGTAGTAAAAGTGGATTTATTAGACATTAGAGGAATAAGTGCCTTTCTAAATCACCAACACTGTGCACCATCCATTGCTATAAGGTTTAGTGGATTACAATTTCGTATTATACTTGTAAGTTGTTTAAAAAGATTGATTGGGGCTATATTAGTGCTTGTTTGCGCCTTTTTAGTCATATTTATCTGTTCTAAATTCAATTAGGTAATTCACTTGTAACTGGTGCTTCAAACGGTATTGTGCTGTTGCTACTAACACCAAAAATTAAGCAACTGTACTCTGTGCAGTTGTTTTCTTACGAGCTGTAACATGTGCAAAAAAATTAAGTATTATTAAGTAACACACAATATCGAAAAATCCAAATGATTCATTAAAAACAGACACATCCCATCTTTCTAAATGCATCATCTTAGTGTTTTGATATTTTATTGTTGTTTAATAATACCGTATTCCTTGCACATTTCACAGATCATTAGAAAATGAACGCACTCTAATTGTATATTTTAGAGAATTCAGTAAATCTATGTCTAGGGATGTGAATTAGAAATTTTGTTCTTAAATAATTTAATAATCAAAGTGTGCTAGCAAAGCACTACTTTAAGGAAATATCTGCGTACATCTTCAGCATTGTTTACAAACCGTTTTTATGAGGTGTTAATAGACTAAATAACGCTCTTTAAATCGAGGTCAGTTCACAATTGTTACTATTTGCATTGTAATTATCTGATGATAATTTCTTGTAACAAAATGAGGTAAAAAGGTTGTCTCGCACTTGCTTGTTATTTATTGTGAACTATGCATGTTATACGGAAACAATCCCATATTACGTGACATTTCTATATTGAATTACAAATTCTGAGTCACAAAAGAGTCACGCTTAGCAGACATTGAATTATGGAATTGAAAAAAAAAGTAACATACTCGCGTTAGTTGTTTTGTGAAAGTAAATTGGAATCATATTTACACCATGAAATTCTAGACATTACGAATATTGTATTAATTATGTATCGTTCTTATATATTACGGAAACGTGTATTTTTACATTTAAAATCCTAAAAAAAGTTTTGGAATTTAGATCAGGATTGAAATCTCCAGGAAGTAGTAAATGACAAATTAATATTTTTACTTTTACCTAAAATGGCAAAAATGCCACATAACGTTAAACTGAATTTTATGAAAGTGTGTCAAATTGATTTCTAATCACATTATTCAAATGTGAAATGACACAAATCAAATAGGACATTCTGTTTATTGATTAACATTGTACCAACAATATTTTAGCCAAGTTGAAAATTTTATATACCTACTATTTAAAAAAATTTTAAAAAAGAAGCTTTTAAAATATCAAAAAATTTATTAAAAATCTGTCAGGTTCTTAATTAGATCTTAATTAATTCAAATAAAACAAATCTAAAAATGAAAAGTTATTTTAACATTAATTCAATATTAATATTACCCCTAATATTAAAATAAATCAATTAATGTTTACCTCTAAACATTAATTAAATTGAACTCTTTACTTTAATTAGTGAAATTTAATAACATTAGTTAATACAAAAAATATAACTTTACCACTTTTTCTAAATAGATTTGGACCAATAATAAAATACAATATTGAACATTTTACAGAAGTTTGAAATCAATCGCGTCTGTTAACATGCTCGTTAAAAATAATAGGCTAATTAACTGATTAACTGCATTGATATAATTACTTCATTTATCTAAAGAAAACGGCGTTAACATCAATTACACTACTACAAATTGACATTTTGAATTGCTCAATTAAGTTTTTTTAATGTAATATTTGGAACGTTGCTTCACATTAATTAATACACACGTAATATTGCGGACATTAGCTTGGAATTTTGTAAAAAGAGAGACTAATGAAGCAATTCCGCTTAGTAGAATATCGCTTGTCAAACTGGCACTTTGGGTATCCAAGTAACATTTGGGAGAATTTTAATGTTAAGTAGTATCTAAAAAACACAACTTTAAGAAACTTGGCAATAAAATAGTCATTCAAATGGTCTATGGACAATGATATGTTCCGATTCAAGATAGATATCTACAACTTAAATTGATGTATACAGTGTGTCCAAAATTGGTCCGTGCAGTATTGCTATCTTGAAAACTATAAGAGATCGAAAGACGATTAAATGGAGAAAGTTTTAGAGAATTTCGAGCCCACTAAAATGCCATTCTGAAAACAAGGACATCTCAAATATTTTTCAAAATATTCGGAAAAACTTAAAATCGACAATTTTTATTTTTAGCTATTATTTATTTATTTATTTGAACAGATATAAAAAAATAAATTAGACTTTGCCATCGCCACTTTTTATCCTCTATTGATTGGAGACAGAAAAAAATTAATTCGATGTTTCGTCGATTAAAGACCATCATCAACTGTATTTTTTCATATGGGGCGGAAATTAGCTAATGGTATAAAATGATTCCTTTTTTTATTCTAAATCCAACGAGGTGTAACACTTAATGATAATTCGACGTTTCGACCCTCATTCTTCACATTTTCAAATATTTCTTTTTTTTTATGAAACATTTAAAAAAAAACTACCAAAGCAATTTATTCTGCAAATGTACATTTATTTGAACTTATAATTCATAATAGGACGTTTCGACTCATTAAAAGCATCATCAAGTAATCTCTTATCAACAGTAGCTAACCTTGTCTTAAACAATGACAGGTAAATAACTCTTTTATTAAGTTTAAATTCAAGTAAACACCTAACAATACATTTACTTCAAGTGAAAATTAAAAAACTTAAAAATTAACTACAGCTAAATAATGAATTCGATTATTGTAAATTTCTGGTAGTAGGCTTTGATGAGTTTAAAACAATTATTGTATAACAATTATATTATCTGTGAAAAGACTACAATAGTTTCTCACATTTTAATGAACATTGTTTGAAAATGGCGTTAAATTATGCTAACGAAGAAAATTTTGATATGTTACTGTGTTAAGTCACAAATGAAAGAAATGCTACCAGAGCTAGTGATGACTATTTTCAAATGTACCCCGAAAGAAGACAACCTGGCAGAAATCATTTTAATAATGTAGAAGAATTTGGAAGTTTTGAAAAACCACGTTCAAAAAAGTATGCGATCGATAATGAGAATCGTAACGTAAACATTTTGGAATGTTTTGACGAAAATCCGAAATCTTCAGTACGAAATTGTGGCACAGAGTTTCATATTCCAAAATCCACTGTACAGAATGTTTTTAAAGTTGTTAAATATCGTTCTTACAAGCCAACAATTGTACAAGGCCTGCAAGAAGATGACTTTGACCAGAGAATCGAATTTTTTAATTGGTACCATCGTAAATGTCAAGAAAATCCTGATTTTTCTGATAAAGTTATATGGACAGATGAGACACGTTTTACCAACTGTGCAGTCTTCAATAAAAAAAATCATCATTACTGGGCCCGTGAAAATCCACAAATTCGCGACCCACGCCGACTTCAAGTACGATCTGTGGGTAGGTCTATTACTCCCATAACCTTCCGCGCTTTGCTTTGCTTTCCCAGTCGTTTTGAGTGAAAATACTAGTTCTGAACAATTTAGTGGGTGAAGCTGTTTTGTTTATCCTCTCAGTTACCATACCAAGAATTTTGTTCATGGAAACATCATGGATGATGGGAGAGTGTTCAAATTTCGATGAATCGTCTTCGGCGCTGTCATTTTGATGCTCTCTTAACGCTTATACTCTAATTACTAGATTTAGAAGTGGTAGATTTAAGAAGGTTTTCACTGCTGCTAGAGTTGTTGCCATTGCCTCCGTGATTCTAAGGAAAGCTCTTCCTTGTACCTTGCTAAGTTTCTATTTACTGGGTCGAGAATTGGTCCTGTGCCACTACATCAGTGACGCATACCTGATGATGGTTTTATTACTATCTTATATATCCAGTGGGTCATTCTTGGAAATAGACATGATTTGTTACCAAACCCTCGCTTGTACACCAGCCATGATATTGCGACTTTGTCCATTATCCTCTCCAGAAGTGGAACAATCCTCTGTATGGGGTAAAGCGCAACACTGTCCAGAGTTCTTTGCCGTACATTAATATATCTGTTAGCTTTGGTGACCCTTTCCCACCAGTAAAAATGAGGTTGGTTTTGGTCAAATTGCCCTATAGTCCCTCTGCATTATACCTGTTTTCAACTAGGTTTAAGGGTCTTCTGATCACGATTTAATTAGAAAGATGTTGCCAAACGTCTCCTCTTTGTCTAATAACGGGTTAATTGCTATCTGGTTACAGGATATTACCCTTTCAGCAAGATCCAGTTCACTGTGTAGAGTCTGCTCACATGATTTTCCTGTTTGATAGGCACGTTTGGTATGTGTTGATGGACGTAGGTCTTTGCACATCATTTCTAATGAGCGTACCGTTCAACAAGTTTCTTCGGTAATTTCAGGGAAAATAACATTAGACTGATGAGTCTGAGCGACTTGGATAGATCATACGAATTTCGTTCTGATTTTGGTTTAAATATGACTTTTACGTTCCTCCATACCGATGGTATTTATCAGAAGGAAATACTTGCTCTTAGTATTGTACATAGTGCAGAGGTTAACAGGCCGATGCTTTGTATAAAAGAGCGGGAAAAATTCTATGTATTCCGAAAAGAATGGATAGAATCTGGGATTCTTTCACTGCTCACCTAATTCTAGTCAGCTTTATTATGTGAGAGGCATTAGTTTCAATGTCTACTTTCCCGTTTTTGTGTACCCTTTTCACGCTTTTTGAGGAACGTGCTCTGAGATTTTCGCTTTCTTAATTACCTGATTGAATTTGGCGCGTGTGGTTAGTCCTTAGTTTCGCTTGCATTTTGATTTAGTGAAATTTGGTCTAAGCTTCTAATCTACAGTCCTTCATGTTACCAGGGTATCTTTTTTAAAGTTCTTCTTTTTATCTTACCTTATACGCACGACGTATGGCTTATTTGGGGTTTTCTTTTACTGGATCTAGTTTTGCCTAGTTACTGACTGAGGTAGTTAACTCCCTACGTCTGTCCTGTAGGTTATTTTTATAGGGAACGTTGGGCTTTTGCACTTTTGCTGTTACCGTTTCATTTGGTTCATCCGATACATGCCAGTTTTTTATTGATGAGTTTAAAACAATTATTGTATAACGATTATATTATCTGTCAAAAGACTACAATAGTTTCTCACATTTTAATGAATATTGTTTGAAAATGACATTAAATTATTCTAGCGAAGAAAATGTTGATATGTTACTGTGCTATGTCACAAATGAAAGAAATGCTACCAGAGATAGTGATGACTATTTTCAAATGTACCCCGAAAGACGACAACCTGGCAGAAATCATTTTAATAATGTAGTAAGAAATTTAATAGAATTTGGAAGTTTTGAAAAACCACGTTCAAAAAAGTATGCGATCGATAATGAGAATCGTAACGTAAACTTTTTGGAATATTTTGACGAAAATCCGAAATCTTCAGTACGAAATTGTGGCACAGAGTTTCATATGCCAAAATCCACTGTACAGAATGTTTTAAAAGTTGTTAAATATCGTTCTTACAAGCCAACAATTGTACAAGGCCTGCAAGAAGAGGACTTTGACCAGAGAATCGAATTTTTTAATTAGTACCATCGTAAATGTCTAGAAAATCCTGATTTTTATGATAAAGTTGTATGGACAGATGAGACACGTTTTACCAACTGTGAAGTCTTCAATAAAAAAAAATCATTACTGGGCCCGTGAAAATCCACATATACGCGATCCACGCACGATTTGGTTTTAATGTGTGGTGCGGAATGATCGGTAAGTAATATCTTTATTTGAGTTAATTGAGTAACAATTAATAAATTAACTACGACTCATTTTTTTAATATTTCCAATCAATTTCAGGCAATCGTTTGATTGGTCCATGTATTTATGACCACACGTTAACAGGGCAACGATACCTTTTAACGTTGCAAAACCAAATCATTCCATCCATTCGTGAAGCTGTTCCCCCTGATGAATTTAAAAATTTGTAGTTCCAACAAGATGGATGCCCCGCACATAATTCAGGGGAAGTCCCAGCATTTTTACGGGAGATTGTTGGTGAAAGAATAATATCCAACGGCAGTCCTGTGCGTTGGCCTGCTAGGTCTCCGGACCTTACCCCATTAGACTTTTATTTATGGGGATATGTCAAAAATGAGGGGTATGAATTTGATCCCCCAGAAAATAGGCAAGTTCTGGAACATAGAATCATTAATATTATTGAAAATATTAATCGTAATACAATACGTCGAGTAACCAGAACCATCGCAAAAAATGTGAAAAGTGCATTGAAAAAATGATCCACATTTTGAATAATAGTATGTAGAACTAATATCGGTTTTATAATTATCCTGTAAAATACATTTAATATTAATATAAAACAAATTATTTGATATTGTAGCGTTGTAGAATGTATGATTAATTGCTAAAAATGTTTTTTAATTACTTTTTAGTCATAATTTTATGGTTTAAGTGAGTAACATTTAACATAATACCCTAATAACTACTATGTGTTTTTTTAATATTCCCCATTATTTTCACTTCTTTGCTTGAGCAATTTACTTATGACAAGTTTTGGAAAGGCATTTTCGATATCGTAATAAGTAGTTATCTACGAATAGGCAGCTACTGTTCATAATAGGTTACTAGATGATGCTTTTGATGAGTCGAAACGTCCTATTATGAATTATGAGTTGAAATAAATGTACATTTGCAGAATAAATTGCTTTGGTAGTTTCTTTTTCAAAAATGTTTCATAAAAAGGAAATATTTGAAAATGTCAAGAATGAGGGTCGAAACGTCGAATTTTCATCAAGTGTTATACATCGTTGGATTTAGAATAAAAAAAGGAATCATTTTATACTGTTAGCTAATTTCCACCCCATATGAAAAAATAAAGTTGATGATGGTCTCTAATCAACGAAACGTCGGATTAATTTTTTTCTGTCACTAGTCAATAGAGGATATAAAGTGGCAATGGCAAAGTGTAATTTATCTTTTTATATCTGTTCAAATAAAAGAGATATAGCTAAGAACAATTTTTTTTTTCGAATATTTGTAAAATATTTGAGATAGCCTTGATTTCATAAAATTCTCTAAAACTTTCTCCATTTAACCGTCTTTCGATCTCATATAGTTTCCAAGATAGCAATACTGCACAGACCAATTTTGGACACACTGTATAATACAATAGTAATTTACATTTGATACTAAATATAAGTTTTTTCCAAAATCATTATTTACTATTTGACATTAATCAGAAGCCAAACTTGTATGACAATTTTTTTTTTTTTTAGTTTATCTACAATCTGCCTCCTAGTGGAAATAAGTAGGCAATTGGACAGTAGTAAATAAACAAGACAGCACGGGAACACTCCAATGATACTTCCCAGTTAACTCAATAGTTTTTTATTGCAATTATTACATTCACTTACACAGAGTACACTGCGCACTATCATTCGAAACGGTTTGGGAGGTGGGGAAGTTTTATTCTTTTCAGTCTAGGCTGGATGTGGTCTTCTAAGAGAGCCGAGTGGCGTAACAGACACTATATTTGCGAATTTCGTCGGTGATAGAGGAAATATTCAAGTCGCATTGTATAACTTGGTTTGGGACCAACCTTGGAGCGTTTACCATAGATCGTAGTACCTTAGATTGAAAACGTCTTATGATCTCGATATTGGATTTACTGGCAGTTCCCAACAGTTGAATACGTATCGGTTTTATGATGGTTTTATAGAGTAAAATATTGTTGTTAGCACTAGAACTACCGCATGCGGTCAATTGATGGTTTTCCATTTTTGTTACCTAATTTTTGCTGAAATCCATATGCAATCGCTTTGATATTTTATGACTTTTAATAAATTGATCAGAGGGTGCTTTACAATTGTTTGCAAATTTTACTTCCAATAAATTTCTTCATAAACGTTTAAAATACCTAAAACAACCAACCCCCGTTAGTAGAAAGGGAGCACTAGCGCCGCCATCTTGGATTCTGTGAGGTACCTTCCCCACCACTTTTTTACACCCCCACGTGGGAGGCGTATTTTTTGTCGGTCGCTTTTTGTCGGCTTTTTTATGCCCACGTGGGGATCGTATTTTTTTTTCACCTGAGAATAAAAAGACTTAATCTGTTATTAATTAGGATCCGTTTTTATCAAAGGAGATTGCATAATTATTATTGCACTTCTTTTAATCCTATCTACCGATTTTAACCTAATTTAGTTATGCATTAGGGGTTGTATTCTAATAAGAGGTCCTAGTCTTGTAAGACGGAAATCTGTTCGCGGGCCCCTTAATATGTGTTCATTTTTATTAAACAGTTATGCATTATGAATGGAAAGTGGCAATCAGTCGTCGACATCGTGTTAACTCATGTGTCTACAAATATTTTAAAAATTTGCTGCTGCAAAAAACGTTAAGGTCTAAGTATTAGATGAAATAATAATAATCATTTCTACCCTAGGGTTTTGTACAGGCAGATTCTCTATCTAAGCGGTTAGCACCTTTACATTCGAAAATTATGCCTGATTTATTTGTATGTTCAATTACTCACACACGCACGTGCACGCGCACACGCACACGCGCACGCGCACACGCACACGCAGACGCAGGCGCAGACGCAGACGCAGACTCAGACTCAGACGCAGACACAGACACAGACACACACACACACACACACACACACAAATTACTTTAAAATGATGGAGATAAGCACGATAAAACAGAGTAGAATATACTTGTGATTGGATATTTTTTTTCACCGAAAATTTTTCTGCAATAGAAGTTTTGATCATGCACTGAACTTGTTACTCTTAATTAAAACAACTAAACTATTAAAAACGTTTTTATTTATCAGAGCAGAATGTTTGAAAAACGTTTCTAGCCATTATTTTCAGGTTGATCAATTTCCAAAACAGTGACCTTTGCGTTAAAGACTAATTGATTAGCTGTATCTTTCGAGGAATGGTATGCGGTTTCTATCTATTATTTACAGATTGGAAAAATTAGACAGGCGTAGGGTTGCGCACCTTGCTCTCGGGGTTTTACCCCTTGTCGACACCCCATTGGCGAAAAATTTGAATTTGTATTTAAGTCTCTGCAGGTTATGGCTGGAAATATGAATTTGTATTGTAATAAGGGCTATAATGCTAACTTGTAATACAGATGTAGAGCTTGGCAACTTACTCTCAGGTCCACGCTCCTCGACTAAAAATTTGAATTTGTTTGCGGTGCCATCTATGAGGGGAAATTTGAAATTGTATTATAATGAGAGGACCTAATGCTAACTTATAAGACAAATATAAGAACTTGTGTTAGGTCTGTGCTCTCCTGTCGTGAAACCGAATCTACCCGAACATTGACGAGTGCGTCCACGCACAAGACCCAAGGCCAGTAGCATTCTCGTTTCTCGCGCGTTTCGGTGTTTAAAGTGTAACCGTCATCGAGTGACGGTTACATTATTATAATGTATTCTCCTGTTTATGAGCCAACATCAGCGGACATTAGAGATTTTACTGACTTGTTAATAAACTATTACAACATAACCGTTCAAGATGATGATGGAAACGATGAGGTGGATGAGCTGAATGTATCTCACATCCAAGGTGATGGTGATGATTCACAGAAGAGGAAGAAGAACGATGAGGTAAAGGAGAAGGACGAGTCTCAAAACCATGATGATGATAACGACGAATACTGTTCAAGAAGAAGAAGACCGATAAAGAATGTGATTATATTAATAATATATCTTCAAACGCTAAGCTTTCCTTCAATTTTTATTAATAAACTTGTTTTTCCTAACGGTGTTAGAACCTGCACTAACAATGCTGCATTTAATGCGAAAGGGCGGTTAGATGAGCAACTACAATAAGTATGAGATTGGCTTTGTTCTGCACTCTGTAAGTTAAATCATACTGCTATTTTTTGAATTGAGAGCTGATTTCGTATGATTAAGTTAAATCAGTTTGGTATTTTTGAATTGTGGTTGGTGTAAGTTAGTCCAATCAGTATTTTTGAGCTGTAAGCTAGTTTTCGCCGACTGTAAGTTATGATTTGATTGACTGAAATTGATTTGGTTGACTGATTAATTCATTAAGATTGATCTGATTAATTGATTTGTATGTTTGAGAAAGAGACGAGGGAGAGACGAACACGATCAACCTCTCTTACAGAAAACATTCATTAGTCTTTACACCACAAGATGGCACCACAAACGAAACCCTAATTAGCTCTGGAGATATAACACTAGGTGGTACAACCTTTATCACAGAAAATATTAATTAGTCCATACACAACTAGATAGATACATAAATTCAAATTTCGCAACAAGGGGGGGCACGACAGGAGGGCACAGACCTAGCCCAAGTTCCTATATTTGTCTTATAAGTTGGCATTATGGCCGCTTGTTAGAATACTATTTCCAGCCAGACATGGGGGCCAAGGTAGGGGTGTGAAGGCCCGAAAGCAAGTTGCGAAGCCCTATGTTTCTCTTATAAGTAATCCATAGGCCTCTTATAAGAATAAAAGTTCAAATTTCTCGCAATAAGTAATCAGAATTTAAACATTTAAATACAATTTCAAATTTCCCGCCAAGGGGCCAAGGACTAAGACCCGAAAACAAGTTGCGAAGCCCTATGTCTGCCTTATAAGTTAGCATTAGGCCCCCCTTATTATAATACAATTTTAAATTTCCCCTCATAGATGACACCGCAAACAAATTCAAATTTTTGGTCCAGGGGCGTGAGCTTGAGAGTAAGTTGCCAAGCTCTACATCTGTATTACAAGTTAGCATTATACCCCTTATTACAATACAATTTCATATTTCCAGCCATAACCTGCAGAAACTTAAATACAAATTATTAGAATATATAAATAATCTTTCTCCTATCAATTCTGAAAATGAAAAGCAGACCTCAAATAATGAATCTGATAGCGGGGAAGAATTCGCGTTTAGTGAAGAAGGCGATTCTGACAGCAATCTAGGCGATTATAATATTGCAGAAATAGAAGAGGTGCGGCCACGTGTTTCTAATCTAGTTCTTCCGCTTAAGTACCACTGTAATATATTGTGATTATTGTATTTTTCATCCTATATAAAAGTTGTTACTCGGTCTCGTCGCTATAATACTATAACGAGATACTAAATTATTTGAATAAACAATTGTAAAAATAAAAAGGTAAATTCTATACTTAAACAATATAAATTTGTATACATCCTGATAAAGGAGGTCGAGGAAAAGCGCAGTAGACGTTAAAGAGGGCGAGGAGCTCGTTGTAATACCGGAAGTAAGTTGCAAGTCGACATTATCTCTTTTCTACTAGTTATATTGAGAAAACTTCAATGTTTTGACGAGATCAACAAAATATACTTCGGGAAACAGCAGAACCTACTGGGCATGCAGAGGTATATAATAAAAGATTCGCCTGCAAGCGCTTGGCGACTTTTTGTGTCTGAACCAATGTTACGCCTGATCAAACACTGCACTGAATTAGAAGGATGCAAAGTTTTGAATGATGATTCCTGGGCTATGTCTTTAGAGGAACTTGATGCATTTATTGCAATTTTGCGTGCTCGAGGAGCGTATGGTGGCAGAACTCTAAAACTCTCTGACTTATGGAGTGAAAAGTGAGGCCCACCGTTTTTCTCAGAAACCTTGCCGAGAAATCGATTCAATGAGATACTGCGATTCTTGCGATTTGATGAGAAAGCTACACTTCGCCAAAGAATAAACTCAGACAAATTCTGTTTCGTCTCTGAACTGTGGTACAAATTTATTGAAAATTGAATTGCTTGCTACAGACTGACAGAAAACATTACGGTAGATGAACAATTATTTCCATCAAAATGTCGTTACTCTTTTACTCAGTATATAAGAACAAACCTGATAAATATGGGCTGAAATATTAGATTGCTACTGATGCGAAAGTGTGATACATCTTGAACGGTTTTCCATACCTTGGTAAAGATGAAAACCGACCTCAGAACAGATCTCTCGGTGAACATGTAGTTCTACGTCTTCTTGAACCATTTTTAGACAAAGGAAGAAATGTAACTACAGATAGTTTCTTTACATCTTCGAATCTGGCAAAAGAGCTCAAGAAACGAAAACTAGTCTTGTCGGTATCCCCAACCTATGTTGGGGAGAGGTACTCCCATCCGTAAAAAATGCTCGTGATCCTTTGAAGAGCACTGTTATATACAAAGCGGGTGAAATTATTTTGACATCATACCAGGGAAAAGTAAACAAAAACGTTATTAGTCTCAGTACAGTGCATAGTGGAGTTTCTGTGGATGACACATCTGAAAAGAAAACTCCTGAAACAATAAAATTCTATAACCACACTAAATACGGTGTTGATATTGTAGACCAAATGGCTCGTAAATACAGTGTTCGTGCGGTAACTCGAAGGTAACCTGTGCATGTATTCTACAACATCCGGGACTTGGCATTGATAAATGCACATACCCTGTTCAACTTAGTTACAAACTCCAAAATATCACGGCGGTCCTATATACTAAGTGTTGTGGAGGAATTGGCCAAACCGTACAGAAGTAGCAGGATTCCATCTGATAAAGTAGAAGTGTCAGTGGAAATAAACAATCCACGTCAACGAAAGCAATGCCAAATTGGTTTCTGCAATAAAAACAAGACAAGAGTGCATGAAATTTACATGTGGATCTTGCGTTCAAAATGTTTTTTGCTGTAAATGCGCAAACACTGCAGGTAGTGCATCAGATCATTAGATTGTAGTTACTTTTTTTTATTAATTATATTGTATTTGTGTTTAGTTTTGCTGATTTTGTTTCGTTTTCGTCGAATGTGTTTTTGCCAAATAATTTCTTACAGGAGATTCTTTCCTGTTTTGTGAAATAAATTGCTTAATATACTGTTATGTCAATTTGTACTTGCTTCTATAGTGTATATAACTTAAATAAACTTGTAAAAGTTAAAACAAGTTGGCGGTCATGTGACTGCCCGTGGTCGTTATAGGAAAACGACTCATTGCGGTTGTTCTAGTGTTAAAGGACAGCTGAGATTTTCTGCCGAGTAGCCAGTACATTTTTTGGATCTTAAGTCGCAACATTTTTCTTTTCGTGAAAATATGCTTCTTCCATGATATGCTATCATCTTGTAGTACTGGTGAACCATTTAGCAGAACTGGAGGACAGACTCCCTTTCTTAAAGTAAAGGTCACTTGCACTGACCGACAGGAGTGGAAACAGACTAATTGGCCTGTACGAAGTCAGATCTGTAGGTGGTTTACCAGGTTTGGGTATTAGCATAATTTCAGCAACTTTTTATTGCTCTGGGAAATGCCTTAATCTCAGTATCGCGTTGAGTAGTTAAGTGATGAATACAAACGGTTTACTAGGTAGTTCCCTCAAGACTGTTGCTGTAATAAAGCCATAGCCGGGTGATTTCCTAGGATCTAGTTCAGATATGAGCATAGTCCGGAACTTTGAACTTTGAGGTAGGTGGACATAGTTGAACCGGTACTTGTAAATACTGTTGAATTTCGTATTCTTCATCCGGTGTAATTTTGGAGTCGTGTGGTGTGAAAACTGTTCTCAAGAACTCAAGAACCTTTTCTTTATTACTTCTCGCCCAATTATTATTTGGAAGACGCAATGGAGGTTCATGTATCTGCGACTGCTTTAATCTTTTTGTTGCCTTCCGGAGAGAATATTCTGAGTCTTCTGTAGGAGACAGCTGTTGTGAGTACTTTTGCACCGACTTGTTTTTTATTTCTGATAGTAGTAGTTTGCCATATTCTTCTCAGACTACGTTTTTCTTCACTGCAATAAGACGATCTATGGAAGCAATGGTCTGAGTGAGTAAAGGTGTCGCTTTCCATTCTACTTACTGGATGGTTTGATTAAATTGTTCTACTGCAGTAAATAAATTTTCTTTAGTTCTTAAAGGTACTTCAACCGTTAGCGTTTCGTCAACTATTTGTCTGAAAAGATAGCAGTCCGTGTGTTTGTTACAGAGGCCGGGTGGCTTTGAGTTGAGAATTACACGAGTTCCCATCGTTAGTATAATTGGTGAGTGTTCGCCCGTAAGGTCAAGGCAAGATGCAGCATTGAAGTAATTTGGATTTACTACTTTAACGATTCAAAAGTCGAGTAAGTCTGGAATATTTGCGGGGTTTGTTGCCCAATATGTAGGTTCACCCGTGGAGATATAATGCAGTCCATTTTTGGTGAGCGTTTTAAGTAATTCTCTCCCTTTAGTTGTAGTTGTCAGTTATCCCCACTGGGTATGTTTCGAATTGTAATCTCCACCAGAGATGAACCTGTTATCTAGGGTTTAGAAATAATGTACATAATGCTCGAGCTTATTATTATGACGTGGAAGGCAGTACACTGTTGAGAGTAGCTTTCCAATCTTCTATAGCCACATCGATTGCTTGTAGGTGTGCTGGGTTGTATTTAGGCTATATTAGGCATTATTACATCCGTGTAGTGGGGTTCAGCGATTAACATAACATCTATGCAGTAGTTTGGTATGAATGAGATAATCTCGTCTCTATGATTGGCGTTCCACGTAGCTATTTTAAAGTGTAGGTCCATTACTCATTTTTGAAACGACTATGGTTAGAAAAGTTAGCATATTACCCATTTGTTCCATTATACTTTTTAGCATTTCTTTAAGTTCCTGAAGCTCGCTTGTTTCATTGGTATAGCTGCATCATATTGGGGTTGTTGATGGCTAGTGCCAGTTACTTGGGCGTAGCTGATATTTGGTTGCACTAACTGTGTAGGAAACCGATGAGGTGGAGTAGATTGTCCGTTCCTCAATTGTGGATACATTTTTGTAAACTAAATATCCTTTGTAATTTGCTGGATGATTGCCGCGACAATTCACACATTTTACATCAGGACCTTTTGCTTGCGTTGCCATTGGACGGTGAGATGTGTTCCGACACATGTAATGCACCATGGGCTGCTATCACAGAAGTTTTTGGCATGCCCGTGTTTTTAACATTTAGCGCAATGAGGGATCTCGCGCTATGCGTTAGGTGGTTCAAATTTGACAATGGAATGGCGTAGTTTACTTATGTTGAAGATGCCTTTGTTATTTTCGGCTGTTTTTACCTCCACGAAGAAGAGCGGTAAGGCTATTTCTGGACTTGAATTTGTTTGATTATCTTCAAGGAGCTGGAAGCGATTTGTGGGATTCCACCAGTATTCTGATTGTTTTGCTGACGTAAACTGCCTCTGTGTGGCATCGATGTATTCATTACGGCTACGTTTTCTGTTTTCAACTGATTGCCATTCATTTTCTTGTGGTGATTGGTAGTTTGTTGGTGGTTGCTCACATACACGTGAATTGTGGCGAGCTGTGCTAGGCGGTTGAGATTGCAGTATGTGATGTATTGTAAAGTTAGATTGTAAATTATTTACCTACATATATTGATAATTTGGAATAAATTGCATTTGTTTGTTTTATCTATCGGCATGCATCGGTATGAATTGTTAGGCATTTTGTGCAGGTAAAATTTTATTGTTATATATATATATATATATATATATATATATATATATATATATATATATATATCATAATGTTTGCGTTACTTAGGCGATAGCACTTTACCCGCAGGTCACGCAATATGTTTAATCACTATCTAGCTGCACTTGTAACACACCACTTTACACCTCGACATTTAAAAGTTAACTGATGTATGACAATGATAACATTAACCGAAGAAATAGAAATTGACATTAACCTTAAGGCAATAGAAACTTGTTATAAATTTAATATTAACTAAATAAGTCGATCGATACTAATAGTGATGTAACTGTCAGTAGTGATTCATAATCATCTCTGGCACTAATAATTAGTCCAATTTGTATGAACATCATATCTAATAAACTTATAACATTTTTTCCTCAAAACGTCTGCAGGTTCCTTACCTTAGTTTAAAGCAACATCCAAGTGGATATTAATTCTGATGACTTCCACTAGTGCCTCATGGTGAAGTGATCCTAATAGTAAATCAAACAATAAAAATATGTAGAATCTATAATAAATAGTTATCTACTTTCATTAGTGCTGCACAATCACTAAAACATCAAATTTCACACTAAATAAGATTTCTTCGCCTAGCGGGTTATGAAATGCACATCTTAATTTAATAATAAATGCACTCCCTGAGTGACATTCATAGTGATACAGCTAAAACTAGTCCTTCATGATCAATTTGGCTCAAATGGTGACACCTACTCGTATAAATGTCATCACACCAGATGAAGTAATATAATTTGCCTTTAAATACAACCTTCAGAACCTTCATTTTAATCTAATGACCAATGAACATTTAAGTGATACAACTTTTACTAGTGCGTAATCGTCAAGTCGGCATTAATAGTGACCCCAAGCTGTATAACCCCCATAAGCTCAAATAAAGTAATACAATTTGAGACTAAATACGAAGCTGTAGAATCTTCGTAATAAACACTTTGATAGACACCAATAGTGAGTCAACTTTCGCTAGTGTATCATAGTCAAGCTAATAGTGAACAAAACTCGTATAACCAGCATAACATCAAATAAAGTAATATGAGTTTGACACTTCACACAATTTCTTTGTTTAAAAAACTATAGACCCTTAATGCTGTAATGAATATTTAGCGCTAAACACACATTATGTAACTTTCACTAGTGTTTCATTACCCAATCCGCTCTAATACTGGGATACATCAAATAAAGTAATAAAGTACAATTTCTTCGTCTAAAGAGTTATGAAATAAACATCTTAATTTAATAATTATGCACACCCTGAAGAACATGTATAATAATAAATTTGACACAAATAGTGAGCCCAAATTCGTATAAACGGCACCTCACCAGATGAAATAATACAATTTGCCTCCCAATACACAACACTTGTTTAAAAAGCATTCATTTTAATTTAATAATTAACGAACACACTGGCGTACATTTAAGTGATACAACTTACACTAGCGCTTAATAGCCCAATTGACACTAACAGTAATCCAAACTTATATAAACGCTATAACATCAAATAAAGTAATAGAATTTGACGCTAAATAAAACTTATTTGCGTAAAAAGCTCTAAATCTTCATTTTGATATTATAATAAATAAACACCATGATGGGCAATAATAGTGCTAAAGCATTTACTAATGCTAATAGAATTTGACTCTAAATACAACTTCTTTGCGTAAAAAGCCGTGAAATCTTTATTTTAACATTACAAAAAATAAACGCCATGTTGGATACTAATACTGATAGAACTTTCATTAGTGTTTAATAGTCAAACTCACTTTAACAGTGACCTCAACTTTTATAAACGCCATAACATCAAATCAAGTGTTAGAATTGGACGCTAAATACAACTTCTTTGCGTAAAAAACGGTCAAATCTTCAATTCAATGTCATAACAAATATACACAGTGATGGGTACTAATAGTAATAAAACTTTCACTAGCGCTTAATAGTCAAATTCAATTAAAAGTAATCCCAACATATATAACCGTCCTAACATCAAATGAAAACGCTCACTGTAACTTCTTTGCATGAAAAACTGTAAAATCTTCATTTTAATATCATAATAATACACACCGTGATGGACAATAAAAGTCAAACTGACACAAACAGTGATCTAAACTTGTATAAGCGCCATAACTAGTGGTATAATTTGACGTAAATACAACTTCTTTGCGTAAAAAACTATAAAATCTTTATTTTAACATCGCAATAAATGAAAACCGTGATGGACACCAATAGTGATAAAATGCTTAATAGTAGAACTGACACTAATAGTGATCTCAACTTGTGTAAACGCCATAACACAAAACAAAGTAGTAGGAATTGACGCTAAATACAACTCCTTTGCGTAAAAAGCTGTGGGAACATCATGTAATGTCATAATAATGATGATGGAGAGTAATAGTGATAGCACTTTCACTAGTGCTCCATAGTCAAATCGATACTAATATTGATCAAAACCTGTAGAACCAACGTATGAAATAATGTTATGCAACTATTACTAGATTTTGGTGATGAAATTGACACAAATGTCGAGACCAGCTCGCAGTATGCCTTAACATTAAAAGAAGTAATATAATTTGCGACTAAATATAACTTTGAAAAGCTACAAGACCTTTATTGTAAGTTAAGCTACAGAAGTTTTACTAGTGCGTAATGGTGAAATTGGCACTAATGGTGAGCAAAACTTGTGTAAAGGTAAAAAAAGGTATTTTTAAGACTATAATGAGCACTAATAATTTTAATTTAATAATAAGCAAAGCTTGACGGACACTAATTGTAACACGTTTCAATAGCGCTTTATAGTGAATTGATCACTCATATAAAGTTAAATTGGTGTATCTAACATAACATCAAATAAAATAATATAATTGGCACTAATACCTTTTTCTCAAAATCTGTCTAATCTACGTTTTAATATAAAAATAAATACCCTGATGGACAGTAATTGCAATCAAACTTTTACAAGTGCTTTATGCTCAAATTCTGTCTCCAGAAACTTTCATTTAATAATTCACCGCTACTACACGATCAAACTGACACTAACAGTGATCTCGTATAAATCACTTAAAATCAAATAAATTAACAAAATTGACACTAAACACACTTTCGTCGCCAAAATGCTGTTATATCCATTTTAATTTAATTATAAATACTTTGATGGACACAAATAGTGATGCCACTTTTAAGTCAATTTGTCACTAACAGTAAGCCACCCATCTAATAAAGTGTTACAATTTGACACTAAATAAAATATCTTTGTCTGAAGAGTGCTAGGCCTAATGGTTAATCTGACCCTGAACTGAACTTGTTATAAGATCAAACAAAATAATTAATTTGACCATTTTCACTAGTGTTGATCCTAACAGCGAATCAAAGTTGCATGAACAGCAAGCAAAGTAATATAATTTGACACTAAATATAGTTTTTTGTCAAAAAATTTATTGAATCTTTATTTTATTTCAAAATAATAAACATTCTGATGTAGGTACACTTATTGTAATATTGACATATTTATCGACATCAGTTATGTTACTACATATTTACAGTCAAACTAACATCAATCGGCGGCAATAAATGTAGTTTATTTGTCTAAATATCTATAAAACCATCTTTTTAATTTAATTGTAAGCACTATGATATATAGTAATAGTGATATTACATTCTGTAGTGCTTTACGGTCAAGTCGATAGTGGGTAAAACCTATACAAACACCATAACTTCTAGTAAAGTGGTATAGTTTGACATTAAATACAATTTCTTCATCAAAAGAATGACAGAATCTTTATTTCAATGTATTATTAACGAACCCTCTGATGTACATTAATTGTGATACAACTTTCAATAGTGCTTCACGGTCAAGTTGATAGTAATAGCGAGCTAAACCTGTATAAATGCCGTAACATGAAATGACGTTTGGCGCTAAATAAATGCTTCTAATTACCACACCATCTTCATTTGAATTTAATAATATACAACACCTTAGCACGTTAATAGCGATATAAGTTTTACTAGTGCTTTATGGTCCCATACACACTAATAGTGTATAACCAACACAAGCTCAAATAAACTAATATAATTTGGTACTAAGTCTAAAGTCACTATAAAATCAAATAAATTAATACAAATAAAAAAATAAAATACAATAAAAATCAAAAATAGTGCTTGGTTGTCGACTGACACTAATAGTAGTACACACATACATAAACACCATAACATCTAATAAAGTAATACGATTTTACACTAAATTACAATGCTTTGTCTAGAAAGCTACCGAATATTAATTTATAGCAAATAAGTACTAACCGTAATAAAACATTCTTTAGAGCTTCATGGTCACATCGACAATAATAGTGCAAGAATTTTGTATATTCAACATAATATCTAATATGGTGATACTTTTGTCTAAAAGACTATATCATCATTCTAATTTATTGTCACTCATGACACTAACCGCGCTAGTAGTAATAGAATTTGACATCAAATACAGTTTCTTTATTTAAAAAGTATAAAATTAATTTTGTAATTTGACACTAAATGCAACTTGTTTTGGGTATAACGTTATTGGGCTTCCTTTTGAACTTTCTGATAAATATCCTAACCTACACTAACTGTTATGAAACATTCACACATAAACTAACACCTAACCAAGCTTTTCTTTGTTAGGTAGCTCATGCTTATGTTAGTATTTTACATATTATTAACTTATCCTAAAGCTTTACTTTTTATTGGACTATTCAGAAGTCCTTCTTCAGCACTGATTAATCTCCTGTTCTTGGTATTTCGTTTTTTTTTTGTCTTATTGTATAGATTACAGTTATGAGCTGCACATTTTTTTGGTTTTTTATTTTAAATGACTTATATTATTCAGGTTAAATGTGTGAGTGTTCTTTGGCTTGCGGTAGCGAGCTGTACGTATTAGTATGGTTAATCGTACTTCGTTTCCAGGGTGTCTGAGCGTGGTCGTAAATGAATAGACTGGGGGATGCGGAGGGCATATGGGGTACTGCATAGGGATTATTCTATTTCCTCATCAAGGAGTTGTGTTCGAATAGCCGAAGGGCTATGTAGGCAATGAAGGCACTCGATAGCTGTAGGAATTGTCACGGAATATTGTTTTGTGTGCAAAGTTTCATTATTTTGTTTGTATTCTGTCTGCGATGGATGGTATGTTAACATGTTGTACTGTGAGGTCATTAGAGTATCTTAAAGGTAGCCCTTGTGTGCGTCTAAGTATTCAGCATTTATAGGAGACGACGTAGAAGAGATGATCCGGGTTTATATTTGTGTATATGGCTGCTATAACAGAGCGAATGTATGTTTTATAGGTACCTTATAGTGTTTTGGTGTAGCAATCTCTAACTCGACCCAGAAGGTCGCCCAGTAGTTTTATTCGCTTTCTTGCCCTTATCCTTATCCTTATCCTTATCCTTATCCTTATCCTTACCCTTACCCTTATCCTTGTCCTTGTCCTTGTCCTTGTCCTTGTCCTTGTCCTTGTCCTTGTCCTTGTCCTTGTCCTTGTCCTTGTCCTTGTCCTTGTCCTTGTCCTTGTCCTTGTCCTTGTCCTTGTCCTTGTCCTTGTCCTTGTCCTTGTCCTTGTCCTTGTCCTTGTCCTTGTCCTTGTCCTTGTCCTTGTCCTTGTCCTTGTCCTTGTCCTTGTCCTTGTCCTTGTCCTTGTCCTTGTCCTTGTCCTTGTCCTTGTCCTTGTCCTTGTCCTTGTCCTTGTCCTTGTCCTTGTCCTTGTCCTTGTCCGTGTCCTTGTCCTTGTCCTTGTCCTTGTCCTTGTCCTTATCCTTATCCTTATCCTTATCCTTATATAATTTTTTGGCAAGGTTCTAGTCCAATTAATTTGTTATTTGTTGAACGTTTTCGAACTAATTGGCAAACCAATCCTCAATTTTTTGGCCAAATTGACAGTGTTAATACAAATTGGATTACTTGTTGCGATGATGCCATTGCACCAAATAAACACAACGTTAAGAGTTTTTTGAAAATTGCACTTTCTTGGCACTATTAACTTGATTGGCGATATTTAAATAATGACTAATTGTTTGATTTATTTATTAATTACGTAGTATAGATAAATTACAACTGCTATTGATAATTGAAAATGTTGATAGTAATTGATAGTAATAATGCAAATTGGACTACTCGTTCATTGGTGATGTAATTGTACCAAATAAACAAGATATTTGGAGTTCTTGTCAAAATTGCACTCAACTGATTGACTTGATTGACTGAACGTTGGCACTGAAAATGGCACAAATTATCATTTACTAACGATCAAATTGTGCTAAAGACGGAACTAATACTAATATTCCTGTTTTTACTAAAATTGTACTCGGATTGACTTCATTGACACAGTTTGACTAATGATTAAATCTGGTCTATCAAAATACAATGTGTCACTCTATAATTTGATGTCAAATTATAACGTCATTACTTACATTAATCGTGTACTACTAAATATAGTACTGATAGTAATAGTAAGTTTTTATGAAAATTAACTAGTGTTAAATGAACAAAATGTTTCAAATTTTTGTCAATATGGCATTAAGATTGACAATGCTTATGGCGCAAATTGGAAACAACCTATTCGACTAACAACTAAGTTTTGGCTAAGAAATTATCACAATGTGACATAGGATAGTCTTTTGTGTCAAATGAACATCAAGAGCAAATTAGTATACCTTTGCTTACTATCGTAATAATGGTTAACTACCGCAAGGTGTCATTAGTTATTGTTGTTAGAGTCTAAAGTATTGTTCTATTTAAACTGACATTACATACCCTGTTTAATTTGTAAATAGGTATTGATAAAAGAAATACCATAATGTGACACGCAATATTAATTCTTGTAAAATTTAGGCTGACAATGATATTATGTTCTTTGACTAATGACGCAGAAGTACTCAGTAAACTAATAATGGTAATCGCAAATTCTTTTCAAGATGTCATTACACGAAAACCGAAATGATTATGCAACCAATCGCGCTATGTCATATCGTATTGCAAATAATTGTAAAACAAAATGGTGTAATATTTTAATTATAGTGTCGATAAGAACGTTATGGAAAATTTGACACTAATCAGGGTGATGTTAATATACTGGCAAATTGAAACATTTAGTAATTGGACAGTTTTGTTCTAATTAATTCGTCGCTACGTCGAGGGCATTACTAATGATACCAGAATATTAAGACGTAGTCATATCTTTTCTTTTAAAAAGAAAAGAACACTAGATTTGTAGTTTAACAATTTTTTTTATTGTTTCAGATAATGAAATTCAACTATGCCATCAGCAACGTTACTTTTAAGAGAATCCGCGACAACCTCCTTAACCACAATCGTCGAAAAATCACAACTAAAATCGCCACCCTTTCCCGAATACGATTTAAGGCTCAACTCAACACAACTTGACCTCATCCTTACATCATCACCTCAATTAGCAACAGATGAAGGTTTCGAATCAGACATTGACACCGTATCAATTGTCTCAAGTGACGATAGTTTTACATCGGGTAATGTACAAGAAAGTTTAAAAATTCAAGAAACTGATAGTGCAAACGGCTCGGCAAGTTCTGATTCCGATACTGAAACTGTTATATTAAAACATCCGGTTGTAAATACTTTAAATGAGAGTTATAATCTAGTCAACTGTGTATGTTACACTGATATTAAATTTCCTAATATTTTAGTGTTTGTTATAAAGTGCGACGCGTTAGTGTTCCGATTTGAGAATTTAGCGAGCTTGAAAGCGTTTTACACAAATTTCAGTACGTATAAGGCGATTGCGAATCAAAAAACGTATAATGCTGGTGTTACTAAATTTAATCTACTGCAAAGGACTGATCGTAATGGGATAACGCATATAGAAATAACGAAAGAATTGGAAACTAGATTGAGCTTGCCGAAAAATTGTGAAAATAGCAGTATAATTAGTTTAAACACGCCCGATTATAAAGATGCAAACTGTGAAGGTAAATCAGTTCAAATCACGTCAAGCATTCTTAAAGAAAGTAGATCCTATTTAAAAAATGTTAATTTGAGACAACGTAGTGAAAGTCCGATACTTAACGACATTCATACAAAAAAAGAATGTAATCATGAAAATTCACACAATTTGAAAGGTAGCAATTCGCATAGATCGTCGTCTATAGAAAATATTTTAAACACACAATCACTTTCGAACGATAAAAATTTAAAGAAAGTATGGAAATCGGCTGAAGATTTATTAGATGCACCAAAAAGACCAGAGCGAAGAAAAAAGAAGCAGAAAGCCCCAGAACCTCCACCGCCACAAAATATTTTAACAGGACAGTTTGTGAGGGTGGACGTAAAGCAATCACGTTTTCAGAATTTCACACAAAAATTACTACCCGTTAAGGATTATGCGTCGACACTTAATTTAAAAACACGAGAAATGCAAGCGAGAAAAATACCCGAATGGACTTACTCAGTGCCAAGATTTTTACGAAGACCAAGAAGTCAAAGTGAAACTCGTACTTTTACCCCTTTGGATTATGGGTATGTGGATTTTACACAAACAGTTTATTACGGCGGCAGTGGTAAAACGGATCCTGTTAAACACTTTAACACTAATAGTGTTTCGAATCGGCTGTTTGGGATGTCATCAAAATTGAAAGACTTTAATTCCGTTAATAGTAAAACAATTTGTCGGAAATATGATTGGGAGAATAGGCTCGAAACACGAAGAGGTAGTTTAGGAGAATTATCTTACAAACTTAATAGTAACGGGGGTAGCTTAAAGAGTGTTATTAAGAAAGATGACAATAAGAGGAAGAGTAATGAGAAAAAAGTCACTTTTAGTGCATATACGACTGTCCAAGTTGTTTAATTTACATTGTTAACTAATATTTCTGCAGACAAAAATATTACATGAATTAGTTTACATACATTTAACTAACACTTTCTCTCTCGAAAGAGAAAGAGACTGTAATATTTTTGTCTTAAAAATGTTTGTATGTTATATATTTGTTTAAAAAAATAATACTAATGTCAAAATTGATTTTAAACATCCTGTATATAATCTTAAATGTACATACGATGTAAATGTTTGCAAATAAATATTTTGTTAATTAATGCTTCGGTTTGGTTTTTATTACAGTTTAGGTCGCTGATCCAAGGCAGGTCAGGTAAATATTTAAATTTTTCGCCAATTTGTCAGTAATTGTAGTGGCAATTTATATTCTATAATTAGAATTGATCGTTAACACTTCTAAGTTCATTGAATATACACAAAGGTTTAACGCACTTTCGTAACTAAATACAAAATTTTGTATGAATCTACGGACAAAGAAATTTTAATGATACGCCTATGATTTTCAGGGTTGCCGGGGCAAAGTTAGTGATTAAAAAAAAAAATTAGTCACTACTTCATTTATGTATGGAATTAAAAATTTAATGTCTGCGCTTAATTACGATTGCACTTTGTCAAGTCTTATTACTTCCAAAGTTGTACTTATAGCGGATTCTTTTACTACAACAATACAATAATAAAATTTGTTGCAACTTTGATAGGATTGGAATTTTAACGTATGACACCAAAGGATTTTCTGTGGGCGCTGCCTCACCCTATATATTATTATTTTGTTATTAAGCTCAATGAACTTATAATACCGTAAACAAAGACAAAATGCACTTAAATATTGACTTATACGTTCCGAGTTCACAAAAAAAAAATTAACGATCCCCGATGCCGCCTGATCCTAAAGTCATATTTAAAAAAAAATCCAAGTGCTTAGTACCACAGTGAGGAGATGCATAAATGTACATAACAATTTCACCACAGATAAACCCCATGTATGTATAATTAGGCACTAATTATGCGCTAAATTAAGACTAAATCATGGTGTCGCAAACTTTTAGATAAACCCTTCTTTTCTTATTCAATGATTAAGTGCCATTTTACTCCCTTAAAGGAAAGAGTTATTTACGACTGTAGAGTTAGTCGTATTGACTTTAACAGCGGAAATAACGTATAATGGGTGCCAGTTATCGCGCAAGAAACTATTAGTTTATTCATAAGATTATGAGGTTATCCTTACCGTAATCCTTGCTACAACTTATATCCTATGGACGCGCAATTTCATATTAGCAGCTTGAAATGGCGCATAATTAGCGCTTAATTACTAAATAAGAAAAAATAGATTTAAGTGGAAGTTCACGGCTGTGAAGTTAATCGAGTAGATATACACGAGCAGCGCAAAATATCTAACAAAATTATTATGAGGTTGAAATTTAAACCATACTTTCCTAAACGAGTCCGTGCCCAAAAATTAAAGCTTAACGGTTCCGTTGCCGCGCGATTCTAGTGTCGTATTAAAAAAATGCATGTGATTAGTGGTATCAGAGTAAACAGATGCATTAACACACATAACAATTTGACCACAGATAAAATTCTATACCACGTCATTGGCTCTCTCACATGTTACTCTTATTAGGTACTCTCTATCTAAATTACGATTTTCTGCTTTGTTGGGCCAAGTACAATTATTCACTTCATTTTTATACACATTAATTTACCTATGATTGGACTGAAATTGACTTAACTATTACTATTGGCATAAATTATACCTTAAAATCCGTATTCACAGCTTCTATAACGCCATCTTGCAGTACAAACGGTAAGCCCGTTAAGAATTTCTCCCAATCGCCTTGAGAGGTGTGTAACCATAGCGCGCTTCTAAGAAAGAAGTTATTGCAAAACTACACTGACATGTCTAACTTCACAGTCATGAACTTCTGCATAAACCAGTTCTTTTTATGCCTGAATTAGGGGCTATGTGCCGCTTTGCGCTGCTAAAATAAAATTTTGCGCTTCCCAGGGAATAAGTTATTCCAAAAATTTCAGCGACAAAGCTAACTTCGCAAGTTATGAATAAATTAATTAATCACTCCGTGCACGATAATTAGGCACCTAATATGTGGGGTTCTGCGACATTAAAGTTACATTTTAGCAATTTACAAAAGAAAAGTCTTTGTAAAATTATTTAGACAAGGGTTATTGCAAAGTTATCTTTAGTAATAAGTTATTCTTGCATTTCATGATAGTTAGGCACCATTATGCGCCGTCAAAGTTAAAAATGTAGCAGCAAGAATAAAATTTTACGCCCTTACAGGAAGAAACATATTTCATAAATTACGTACAACGGTTAACATTTTACGACGCTAAACTTAAAATATGCGCGCATATAGAAATAAATTATTCTAAGACGCGCTACCTTCGAAGCCATAAACGTATGCATAAATCAATCTTTCCTTATGCAGAAACTAAGCGCTAATGATGTGCCATTTTGCATGGTTACATTAGACATTGCGTTCTTATAAAAAAGAAGTTACTTTAAATTACATTGACACGACTAACTTCCATTTAATAATTTTTTCTCTTATTCAATAATTAGGCGTCAATTAGGCAATATTTTGGGCAGTTGATAAAACATTTGCAGCCTTACAGAAAATAAGCTATTGTAATGTTACATTGACATGGTCAACTTCAAAGTCGTGAACATCCGCATAAATCAATTTTTCCTTGCGCACATAATTAGGCGCCAATTATGTGCCACTTTGCGTCGTTAAACTAAAAGTTAGCGCACTTATAAAAAATAATTTATTGTAAAATTACGTTTACACGACCAACTTCAAAGTCGTGAAATTTCGTTTGAATCAATTCTTCCTCATTTGCATACATGCGTGCATGTGTGTCTGTGTGTGTGTGTGTGTGTGTGTGTGTTTGTGTACGTGAGTATGTGCGCGTGTGTGTGTGTGTGTGTTGTAGTGAGCTGTGTGTGTGTGTGTCTGTAGTGTGTGTGTGTGTGCATGTATCTGTTGTGTTTGTAATTTGACCTATGACTGTCTTTACTCGTGTCTGTGTCTGTGTCTGTCTACGTCCATGTCTATGTCTATGTCTATGTCTATGTCTATGTCTATGTCTATGTCTATGTCTATGTCTATGTCTATGTTTATGTTTATGTCTATGTCTATGTCTATGTCTATGTCTATGTCTATGTATATGTCTATGTCTATGTCTATGTCTACGTCTACGTCTATGTCTATGTCTACGTCTACGTCTATGTCTATGTCTATGTCTATGCCCATGCCCATGTCCACGTCCATGTCCATGTCTATGTCTTTGTCTATGTCTATGTCTATGTCTATGTCTATGTCTATGTCTATGTTTATGTCTATGTCTATGTCTAAGTCTATGTCCATGTCCAT
>JARFJB010000799.1:2887500-2975000 GCA_036346205.1 Vesta saturnalis
TATTAATTAAAAATTTTAAATGTAAATACGCTTAATGTTCTGCGTATTGAACAAGTGTACCTCTGACCTCATAATTCGACTTGTATTTATTACGCTATCATTACGTTGTGCACAGAGTGTTGTATAAAGAATAATTAATGTATATTAAACAATTGTCTGTTTATTGATAATAATTCAGAATAAAATTACTGTTGGGGCAAAAATCGTTAAAGCAATTAGAAATGCATCGAAACTAGTTTTTATTTGCACTGTATTTTACAACGAACACTAAATGTAACAGCGCGCCCAATAGAGACAGATTTGGACGAAGGTGATTCTTTTTCATCCGTAAATATGCGTATTTCAAGAATCTGAAAAGTTCACCAGTCCAACGGGTCGGGAATTTGGATACACATATCCAAAAATTTGAAAAATAAGGATGACATATTAAAAAACAAAAAATATATTCGAAAAAAGTTAATTTTTCGTAAAAAATTACGAATTTTCTCAAATATGATACTTTAGCTTCAAAAAATTATTGAAGACAAACCACAATGAATGCTGTCGTCGCCTAAGCAATGTATCAGGTTATTCGTTACAGAAAGAAGATCATTCATATGTAGCGGAAAAAGTCTAGGTGCTGTAACTAATCCCTGTGGCACGCTCGCGTTAATGCCAACTTCTTTTGTAAAGAAACCATCAACTACGACACGTATTCGTCTTTTATCAAAGCAACTAGAAACCCAGCTGACGAGCGTATCATTTAACCCAAACGAGATTGGTTGGAAAATAAACACCTCTGTCAAACTTGGCCTAATGCTTTAGAAATATCTGAAGCGACTACAACTGTTTCACCGGATTGTTTCGAACTTGGATCACATAAATGAAAGAAAATTACCTGTTAAACTTTTCTGCCTAAAACCATATTAGTGGTCACTAAAGAGCTAGTTTCAAGGAAAGAGATCGGTTGCTGATTGATGGTTTTCCCTTAACTTTAAGCACAACGGAAGTAGTTGCAATTGATCGGTAGTTGGAGACGTCGGTCTTATCGCCTTTTTTGGGAATAGGTTGAATATTTACGAACTTCCATGACGAAGGATATTCCCCAGAAGACGTAGACACCGAATAGACCTTATATAGGACTGGTACTAGTTTGGGTCTTATACCGGAAATGAATTGGTTTCATAGCATACGAAAAAGAGTTGACTAGAAGCACATCTTTTCCAGAATCACTAAGACACGAGTTTGATGAAATAAATCTACAAAAGCATTAGCCTTATCTACATAATCAGTAACTACAGATCCTTCAAAGTGCGTCATGAGGAGAAATAAAGATGTACTAACTTTTTTACTTATGACTTTAGCTAGAAATCAACATTTACGACTGCTCTTCATTGCATTGTCGTTATTCAAACAACTCTCGACGATTTTGTTAGACTTCCACTTTGTATACGATTTATTTTTCGAAAATGTTGCATCAGCACAATGTCTGTTGAACCAGAGTGGGAACGAGAGTAACCTGTACGATTTCGTTTTTTTTTTTGGAAATGTATAACTCCATGCCCACAAGGCCGACTTCAGATGCTGAAAGAGCAACATCCTAAAATGTCGCGAACAACAGGGCTATTAAGGACAGTGGAAGTTATTTCTCTTAGACAATGGCCAGGTAGACATAGTGGGAAAAGAACTGAAGTTTTAGAAATAAGTGGCTTCAGAAATTATTTGTGTGAGGTCATATGAAGTAGCAAATGGCTCTGCACTATGACCAGCAGGATTGGTAGTAGACGGAAATTAAAGCCAATTAGAGTTATGAACACTGAAATCTACCAGAACTGAGATATCTCAAAATGGAAACTGAGACAGAAGGTCGAATTTTTTATTCTCCATGGAAGAAATCCTTTTGCAAGCGATGTTGTCCTTGAGATAGACACACACTCCCCCTTTGTATCAAAAATTTCAGTAATGATATGAGAAATTGCAAGTCGGGTGAATTGGAGCTCTCCGATAGGAATAAGACGTAAATATAAGATTGTAATTGTCGATGAACAGCATTAAGATTAGACCTGGTACCGCGGATGTTGCAATAATGGATTAGATTGATAACCCAGATCGCTTGGGTTCTGCCCTCCCGACATCCGCATAGGGCATGATTTTACGCCCGGTATTTATTACCCTATAAACTACAGCCATCTTTTTTTCTGATTTTAGCTTTCAATCCGATCAAAAGACAGTAAGGGCGGTAGGAAGAACGAAATAAAAATAGATTAAGGGTAAGAAAGTACCACGACCTTCCAACCTACAAAATGGCAATTAAAAGAAATGAAATAATTTCTTCTTTATCATAATTATGCAATTACGAATCTACGCAACATTGTAAAAACAGAAACAATAATCTACGTCAAACAGACGTTTCAACGTGTCAGATAGAGGTTAATAGACATCAAGATGCTAACTTAAAAAATTAAAAGAAATAACTTGAATTATACTTTTTTTAGAGTACCTAACTAAATAACTATATATATATATATATATATATATATATATATATATATATATATATATATATATATATATATATATATATATATATATATATATTTTATACGTTCACAACGAAAACTGGCAACATTGTGAAAACAACACAAATAATCTGTCAGAATGACGTTTAAAACTTCATGTCAGATTAGTATGCACATGTTAACTTAGAAAAAATTACAAAGCTGTCCGCTTGTATAAGATATCAATGCAGTAGAAACATTTTCATTCATAGTTAAATAATTTTTTTGTCCTACCTTGCGTTATATTAAAAAAAGGTTATGGAAATTTAAATTTTCTTTAAAAAATACGTTTACATTTTTTTTTATAAAATTAATCGTTATTCAGATAATGAAAAAACTTGAACTAAGCTTAAACTCTACCTTAGTAATTCTTTGCCGCTAAATTACGCGTCGTATCAAAAAATTGCATAGAACGTAATTAATCTGTAAGGTATAAATCTAATTAATTTTGTATCTAAAAAGCAAAAACTGCCCCTAATAAATGCCCTCTTCGCCGCTGGATTTCTCCCAAAATCTAATCAGCTCTAAGTCAAATGAAATAAACTTTAAATACAAAACTTTATTTAAGTAAGTATTTTCGTTCTGGAGTTATCGTGGATAGTAACATACAACCACACGTACAGACGCACACGCACGCACTCAAGCACGCACCCGCACGTACGTACACATGTACGCACGCACACACACAAGCACGCACCCACCAACACACACACACACACACACACAAACACACACACACACACAACACACACACACACACACACAACACACACAACACACGCACGCACGCACGCGCGCACGCACCCACACACCCCCACACACACACACGCACACGCACACGCACACACAAACACACACACACACACACACACACACACACGCACACACCCACACACACACCCACACACACACACATGCACACGCACACGCACACGCACTCGCACACGCACACGCACATGCACACGCACACGCACTCGCACACGCACACGCACACGCACACGCACACATACACGCACACGCACACGCACACGCACACGCACACGCACACGCACTCACACCCGCACGCGCGCGCGCACGCGCTCACGCACACGCACACGCACACGCACACGCACACAAGTACACACACGCGCGCTCGCATGCACGCACGAACGCACACACATTCCACACACACACACACACACACACACACACACACACACACACACTCACATACACACACATGAAAATATATTCGAAACATCAGTTAAATTTTCATTTGACGGGATGAAAAATGTGTTATTTCTCTGCCAAAACTGATCCAATCCCTAATATCGAGAGAGAAACACGCAGTTTCATAAAGTAAACGGTATTTTAAAGAAAAACGTATGTACTTGACAGTATCACCAGGGGAAATCGGGGCAAAGCGGAATGGGGAGCAATGTGGAATAATTTAAATCTTTTTAGAACAGATATCTCTATCTACCGGCAATTACTCAAATTTAAACACACCTAAATAACACAGTTATCACAATCGCGCCATTCCTGCAATTCCAAAATCTTCCTGCTTATAAATGCTTTTTTCTTGTTTCGTTGCGTTTTTTTATTAGATATGTTTACAGTAATTTTTTGATCTTGTTTATAATCTGCAAACTACATTGGAGGAATGAGGAACGTGGCAAAGTGGAATTACTCCAGTTTGCTGTACCAAGTGCTCTGTGTTTGGGTAAATCATCATTTTTTTTCTACAACTTGAAATGGTAAAAAAGCGTAAAACTTGTCAGCAAGGGTGGATGGAGTACGGTATGACTGCTGCTATTTCAGTTGTCAGCTTTAAGAAAGGAACATTTTACAGGTATTGGAATTTTCATAAAGCTAACATTATTAAACCCAACATACTCTTTCACCAATAATCGACTACAGGATTTCCGGAACTTCGCTGTGTCGAAAGTAGGCAATTGTCACTGCTAAAGCGCACAACGAAAAATAAGAGTGGTTAAGCACTCAAAAGAAATAATCCGTTAACCATCAGCGCATCAAGGAGATCTAGCCATACATAGGACAGAAAGGAATACAACACACATCCACGAAATCACAGAGTAATAAACCATTCACACTTAGAGTACAGGACACAAGGGCACATTCAGTAAACAGCACCGCCAAAGACAGGATACCTATAGAAATAAGGACGCACATAGGTACTTTAATAAAACTATAAAGGAATATGTGTTGTTTACTCATCTTATTAACTAAACCGCCTTCCATTTTATAGGACTTTCAACCCCCGAGTCTTCCCAGCGGGGTGTAAGGCTGCACCCCGGTGAGAGCCCGCTCTACCAAACACAATAATTTCTGTTCACAACCTTTACGACTCCTAATTAATAGCCATAGGAATACATAGTAAATCCGTCCCTCTCCGACCCACCTCCTACATGACTATTCAACTTAAGATCGCAACCTCATGTTTTACCGACGCCGCTAGTACCACGGACATACGCAACAGTAACAGCACGATCGAGGGCACCTACCATCTCGACCCGTACTCACGTAATCACCCTCTCACCCACCTCCTCAGCAACATCCTCTAACGCAACCTCTACTACATTCTCTTTCTCCAATATCCAATCCTCGATATTGCTTACGCAATATTTCCATATTTATAAAATCCCAGAAATAGCTCGAGTTACCAAAGCCATCGGGATTATGTCCAAAGCCACCAACCGACCCCCTTCCTCCGTCTGTGCCCTTCCCCTCTATCTATACATGTACACCACGTATTACACCCGCCAACTTCCTCGCATCCCCAAAGCTATCCCAAAGCACATCTCTACTTATATACAAGTGGGCCACCAAGCACACGAGTGTCCCATCCCATTCTCTAAATGCCTTGCTTGTAGCGCCAGCCACAAGTTCGAAGATTGCAAACCCACTTACATCCCAAAGTGTAGCGACTGCGACGGTTCTGGCTATTTTTTCAGCATTAAGTATGAGAAAAGGCAAGAAACGTCATTCTCACCATCCCAAGCAGCCCACATCCAACTGTGACTTCTAATCCACTATAACCGATTCTAATTTCCCAGATGAGCAGCACTTCTTCCTCATCAACAAATTCTTTGGCAGAGGAGCGGGCAGAGTTCCTCAACCGACGAGTGTTCACTGCTTGATCGAGAATGCGTGTCGCATTCTATACTTCTCGCATAACCCATCCCTAAACTACTCCCTAATTACAATGGTGCTGACGATAGGGACTATTAATTCACGTGGCGTTAGACGAAAGCGGCCACCCATTAAAATGTTGTTGACAAGCGGCAAAATACAAGCACTATTCATAACTGAAATAAAATTGTCCACTTGAGGTACCCTTAACATAACATAATACCAAACGTAATTTAAAAATAACCAAAACACGCGAGACAGCCCTCCTAATTCACAACAAATAACCCCTCTACTCCTTTCCTCTTATCGCCCCACTTGCAACACATTGAGTACGTTGCAGCAACGGTGCACCTACCTACACCAATGATAACAGTTTTCTTCTACTATAAACCCCCGGATTCGATACCCTCTACAGATCTACTCGAACACATATCCTCCGTCCCAAACGTTGTGCTTTTAGTTACCTTAACTCCCAACACACTCAATTCGGAGACACCATAACAAACAGAAATAGTATTGCGCTAACCAACTTCCTATTACTACTTCCATTCTCGCAAATAAAAAGTAGAAATTCAACATTTTTCGGACGTGAAGGAAAATCTATAATAGACAACACACTATGCTAAGAAACACTAGCACAATACTTTGACCACAACTGCTGCATCGGCACAAGAATAACTTCCGACGACCTCCCACTTTTAGTAAATATTTTATTCGGACCAGCATCTCCGTCGCCCTGAACAGCTATCAAACTGGAACGTGTTCCTAGAATACGTTTCCAAATAACTTCCAATAACTCTACTCTCGACACAAGACAGACATAGCAATACAGGATCTTATTCGCGTTATAACAGGCGCAAATAACACAGAAACACCAACAATGACTATAGACATAAACAAGCAATTACTCCCCTCACGCAGCGTCCTCTGATTCGAAGAGAAAAGACGAATTTAACATCAGTTTCTCAGATCCAGCTATTCTGCACTAAAAACAGAATATAAAAGACTAAACGCACGTATCAGAATAGAAATTAACAGAATTACACAAGAAAACTGGATACACGGGACATCAAAACTAGACTACCTCGACGGCCGCAAATTGAACAAAAATTTAACTTTACATGACTTCTGTTTCTTAATACAAAGCCAAATAGGTCTAACAATTAGTTAGATCAGACGGCTTTGGAATTTTTTTTAATTTACAGGTTTGCGTATTCGGAAGGTGGTCTAAGCCTATAGAAATTAAACTGCCTAAAACTGTATAGTATTTAAAGAAGGTCCGAACATTTTTGCTCTAAAGTTAATAGTTCACGATATGCACTTCTTAATGTACGAAATGAAATCATTTTATTCATATTATTTTATTTTCTGGTTTAAGAGCAAACTAACGTGAATTAATCAGAACCAAATTTAGAATTTTAATTGTTTTATCTTACACAATGGCTTAAAATCACGTAAAATAACCGTACTTAACACCTTATCTCCTTTTATCACTCTAAAAAATAAATAACGCGCGGGAGTAAGTATTAACAAAAATAGTTTATAACGAATGTAAGTCTAGTAGTAATCACAATTACGCAATATGGTTGTCAGTTCACTAAACAAATGTAAAATTTATTTTCCTCAAGTAAGATTTGAAATGCCTTTTCGTACATATTTTCAAACTAAATTTTGCAGATTTATGCGTGTATAGTCACTTCTTTAGTTTATATGTGTACTAGTCTTGGAATAATTTACTCTGCAGTGCTTATTCCACAATTAAATGATGGTACCCATAATATCACCATTACTGATATGGACCAAATGTGGATTGGTAAATAACAGTGTTCTGAGGTTATACTTATGAGTGACTTTTAGTAAACTGTATCAATCTAGTAATGCCATGTATGTCAATATTAGTTGGAATTGCGACGGATAGGTTTGGGCGAATATTGGTATTAAAATTTACTGCGATACCACATATAATAGGGTGGGTTATAATTGCCTTAGCAGAAACTAGCAACATAATCCTTCTTGGACGTATTATAACAGGACTGTCCATAGGTATAGTTGTTTTATAAATTATTGAGCGTGACGTCACGCCACTTTCAGCTTTCCAAATAGGTTCATCATTTGTTTACGTATCAGAGATTAGCTCGGCAAGTATCAGAGGGGCGTTGTTAGCATGTCCGGGTGCGTTTTTCGCATTGGGTCAGTGGACCTTCACCCTGTGACGACCTTTATAATTTATTATTTCAGGCACCGTTGTAATTTATTTTCTGGGGTATTTTACATCGTGGAGGACGATAGCTTGGTTATCATGTGGATATGGCGGAATCTGGATTTGCTTACTGTTCACCATACCAAAGAGCCCCTCTTGGTTGGTTTCCAAAGCACGAATAGAGGAGGCAAAAAAATCTCTTGAATGGTTTAATAAGTACCAAATAGGTGATAAAGAATCTGTAAGCACTCACACCTTATTCGAAAGGTATTTAGAATGTTTGTTGCAGATTAAGAAAATAGTGGAAAGTGAATTAATACGACTTCAGGAAGAGGAAGAGATCAATTTCAATAGGAGTAGAAGCGTTGAGAAGTCTCAGTTGATCTGTTTCCCAACGGTGTACAAACCATTTTTTATTTTAACTTTGGTGGTATTTTTTCAGCAGTTTGCTGGTGTTAACGTTGTGTTGATGAACTCAATTATTTTTATAAACGTACACATGTTTACTTTGTTACCTCTATAAGCCTAAGGTTAAAAGTTGTAGGAAATTGGAATTACTATTAATCCTTACCTAGCTTCTTCTTCCTTGGCATTTCTGCGATTAATCATGACAATACTGAGTGTATGGTTAATGAAGAAATTTGGAAGACGTCCATTGCTAATGTTAAATTTTCTTGCCATGTCCGTATCTATGGCGGTTTCTGGCGTTTACTCCAAATGGATTCACGATGGTGAGTTTTCCATTATTCTACAACCACCATAACCCTTTCACTTTCAGGAGTTACAAATGATTTTTGGGTACCACTTATTGCGCTATTGATTTATTTTTTAGCTACTGTCGGAGTAATGGTGGTACCATTTGCGCTTTCCGGTGAATTTTTTCCTCTTCATGTACGGGGAGTTGCCTCTAACGTATCTTTGGGATTCCTGTACCTTTTTTCCTTTGTCTTTGTCTCTAGTTATCCCTTTTTAGTAAATATTTTAGGAGGTATACATAATGTGCAGTACATGTTCGCCTTTGCGGGATTAATTGGAGCTTTCTTCACATTTTTGTTTGTTCCTGAAACTTTTAACAAAAGGTTATTTGAAATTGAGGAATATTTTTGGTTGAACACTTTGGCCATTCCAAAATGTTTTAAGAAGACAAATGATCTACATGAAGCAAGTTAATAGCGTTTATTCTAGACTTAATTGTTTTATTAACATTTATTTGTTTAAATAGGCTGAATCTTTTGTGGCTGCCCCACTTTTGTTTTTAATAGATTGTTTTTTGTTTTTTTGTGTAATTAATTGTTATTTTCACTAGGTACTTCATATATTAATTACCGGATTTTAACTTTGACTAATGGGCGTATTAATTATGGTGGGGTTTTGTCTTAATTATTTGTTTCATTAAAAATATCTGGTGTGGAATACCACACGATCTTGCAACATACAAAATGGAAATTAAAAGAAATGGAATAATCTAGATGCTAACTTAAAATATCTGGTGTAGAACACTACACGACCTACAAATGCAAATTAAAAGAAATGAATTATTTTTAATAACATTTTTTTAGGATAATAAGTTTATTACGAAAATAGGCAACATGTCAAACGGATGTTTAAAAGTTCATGTCTGATAGAGGTTAATAGACATCTACAAGCTAACTTAAAATAAAAAATTGTTAAGGGTCTGTTGGTAGTGGCAAGTGAAGCTTGCTTTCAACGAGCATCAATACAAAAATTAAGACTTGTTTGGAAAAGTTTATTTAAAATACTTATAAGTTACAGTATTGATTTTATTTTGGGCGGTTTGCGGACGCGGTTGTTCGCTCCAGGGGTTGAAAACAGATTCAGACGCCACCCAAAGATAAAATAATGTCCAGGCGGTCTTTGGGTCCAATCCTGAACATGTGCGGTTTCCAAACGGCTGCTCCAAGTGCTGCAGGGGAGGAAAAATTCAGGGTCTTACCCTGTGGTAGAAGATGTACCTAAAACAAGGTCAATTGTTACGGACAGTGGATACGGTAGTTGACAAACAAAATCCTTCACCAGTGATTAATGAAAAATGAATGATTCTTAATAAATACGAGCTCGATCAGTGCAATAACAGGGAAAACGAAAAGATAAAAATACGGCCGTGGCACTTGCCTATATAGAATACAATATATTAAAAAAGGGGGCGATTGGTATTCCCAGGTTTTCTATGGTGAGGCAGCAGCGTCACAAGTTGTTTTAATTAATATTAAATCAATTAACAGTTTAATACTTATTTTGTCATTCCCAAATTATTGGTCATTAAATAACTGATCGGTTGATATATAATTTTTGCCATATTCTACTAAAAAGATACTTATTCTACAGAATGTTTTAATTAATAATTACGAACACCTTTGTCTAGTTATAGCTCAAAATTTACAGAAGTCGGTTGCTTTTTGCACATATGTTAACGGTTGGAATGTATTATTAAAATAATTTCTTGTACACAATGGGGACAAGATTACAATTTTCATTGTTGAGGTTTACCTGGTTCATGCGATAGAAATTATTTCACGTTTAACTTTAATTATTTACACGTAAAATGTTATTTTACAACGCAATTTTCCAAGAAATCAATTAATGTATAAGAACGGTGTTAATTATTAATTGTTTTGTTAATTTGAGACTCTCTTAACTATATTCATAGGGTTTCAAATTCTATTTTTGAGCAATTTAGTGTATTTTAATACAAACTAAATTATTATTTATCAAGTTTTAATTTCGGGATATCAAGGAAAGAGAAAACTTGCATTTATATTAACGGTGTAATTACTTCTAGTACTTAATTTCATTCTTATCGATATTTAACGGTGAATACTTCAATTTTTTATGTAACTATGCAACCTCGTTCATAACGAAAACAGGCAACATTGTTAAAACAAAAACAGTAATCTATTAGTGGAGTTTATCGGCCTATTTCCACAGTTTATGCTGTTTGAGCGCGACGTTTCGGAAGCGTACTCTGCTATCGTCATCAGGCTTAGTCCTGAGAAGGACTGTTTTCGCACTTGAGTCGAATTCATATGCTATATATAAGTGCGAAAACAGTCCTTCTCAGGACTAAGCCTGATGACGGAAGCAGAGTCCACTTCCGAAACGTCGCGCTCAAAAAGCATAAACTGTTGAAATAGGCCGATAAACTCTACTATTATGAAAAACAGTTACAAAATACTTATAATACAGAATTAGTAACTCGGTACGGCCCCTAAGTCAAACAACTTTTCAGAAAGCTTGAAACATCAATGAACAACCTAGCACTAGAGGAGAACCACCTACCCTTTCTCTGCAAAGCCCGTGGTAACAACGTAATACCCACTAGACTCAACATCAAAACTCCGATACACAGCCGGAAATTATCACTAATCGCAAAGAGAGCTAGCGAAGCGTTAGTCATAGAACGCATCATACACCACCGTTTCAGAAAGTACCAGCTCGAACACCAATCCAACGAGATTAGAGAAACCATTCGAAATGGAGTGAACGAACAATACTTTGATAGGATAAACGCGGCTACCAGAAGTAAATATTCGAAGACCAAGGCAATGCACAAGGAAATTCAGCTGAAGAAACTCGAAAAGCTAATGAAGGAGAAGAAAGAACCAACCAACATCAATCGAAAAAACACTGTCATAAACATCTGTAAACGACAGTTGAACGAAAATGAAATGCAGGTTCTGGACAAAGGTTTGAACTATGCGATAACACCGAGGTATATTCCGAAAGTAGATTTAATAACCGAAGTCGAAGAAACAGCTATTAAATTAGATCCTGAAAAAAGAATACGGAAGTAAGGTTAGATCAGTCCTAGATTCATCTAGGCGAACTAAACCTATCCTCTCTAACCTAGAAAGGAGAGCGGTCATTTCCCTTAAGAATGACCCAACAATCAAAATTCTCCCGGCAAACAAAGGAAACGCGACTGTGGTAATAGATTTGGACACTTACAACAGTAAGATTCAAGAACTACTAGACGGGGGCGAGTACAAACAAATACACCGGATATACCTGACGCTGGCAAAACATAAGGCAGAGTTCTCCGATTACCAGAGAACTAAACTTACCCCACACTACAGCAAACCTCCGCATCTGTACGGCCTACCAAAGATTCATAAGGAACGAATTCCTCTGAGACCAATTGTGAGCTCGAGAAATTAACCTTGTCACCCATTAGCACACTATCTGCTAGGTATCATCACACCCTTATCGGGAAAACCGAGTCTATGGTCAAGAATACGCAGGACTTCGTGGAAACCATCAGAAACTTCCAACCAAACCACGAAGAAATACTGGTAAGCTTCGACATTGTGAGTCTATTCACAAATGTGCCTACCGATAAGGTACTAACTACCATAAGGGACAAGCTGGAAAAGGATGAAACGTTAGACAAACGCACGCAACTCTCGGTAAACAAAATAATGGAACTTCTGACAATGTGCATTAGAACTACATATTTCCAGATAGAAGACAAATTCTACTAACAAGAGCTTGGGATGGCAATGGATTCTCCACTATCACCCATAGTGAGCAATATATATATATATATATATATATATATATATATATATATATATATATATATATATATATGGAAGACTTTGAAGACCAAGCGATATCCGAATTCACAGAAAAACCAAGGATGTGGTTTAGATACGTGGACGATACCTTCGTAGTGTGGCAACACGACAAGCATAGGCTAGATGAATTCCTAGATCATCTAAATAGCCGCGCACCCTCCATCAAATTCACAATGGAATTGGGGTCGGAACAAAGACTGCCATTCCTGGATGTACTTGTACACAGGAATGACAATACTTTCACGACAAGTGGATATAGGAAACCTACCCATACGGGCAGGTAACTACACTACAACTCCAATCACCACAAAAGCGTGAAGTTAGGCGTGGCCAAATGCTTGTACGATAGAGCAAAAACAATATGGTCAAAATAAGAGGACCTGAACAAAGAAAAAGAAAAAATCGCTAGAACACTCAAAGAAAATGGCTACCGCGATCTAACACCTAACTTAAATAGGGAAAGGGTAACCGAAAAAAAAGAACCTAAATATACAGGGATAATACCATACATACAAGATACGTCAGAGACAAAATACGAAGGATAGGCAGCAAATACAAGATACGCACTGCCTTCAAATCGACCACAACGCTCAGGGGAATACTAACCAAAACCAAACCATACAATGAAGATCAGAATTCCAAGAATTGTGTATACTACCTACCATGCGAATGCGGCAGAACATACATAGGAGAAAGCAGTAGATCACTCAAAGTGAGAACTCAGAAACATAAGAACAACGTCCATAAGGGCGAAACAGAAAGATCAAGAATCGCAGAACATGTCTGGAACGAAGACTACCGCATCCATTGGGATAACATACAGATAGTGGCAAAGGACGAAAACACAACTCGTCGGAAAGTCAAAGAAGCCACATACATCGCGCTAGCAGAAAATCCAATAAGCCAAGCTAGTGCAGAAATGAAACCCATGTGGATTCCAATAATTCGCGAAGAGCTTAAGCTCAATACACCTGCGCAATAAACTTCTGCGCAACCACGAAATTTATATATATATATATATATATATATATATATATATATATATATATATATATATATATATAAGGTGTCAGACTAATAAGTGAAAGATACCAAGTTCGAATCTGAGAGTAGTCAAGTGCTTGGGAAAAAATTATATATAACATATGAATTCGACTCAAGTGCGAAAACAGTCCTTCTCAGGACTAAACCTGATGACGGAAGCAGAGTCCGCTTCCGAAACGTCGCGCTCAAAAAGCATAAACTGTGGAAATAGGCCGATAAACTTCACTAATAGGAAACCACAGTTACAAAACACTTATAATACAGTAATCTATGTCAGAATGGCGTCTAAAACTTCATGTCAGATAGAAATTCATAGACATAAATACATGTAACGCAAAAAAAGCGGCCCGCTTCTACAAAAATATCGAAAATACAGCTTCAGCATTTTCAACCATATTTATTTAATTTTTACATTTATTTCGCTTTACATTGAAACACTTTGTAAAGAAAATTTACGTAAAACTAAATTTTCTTTAAAAAATATGTCTACACCTTTTCTTATAAAATTAATCGTTGTTCAGATATTCAAAAAATTAACACTTAAATTCTAAAGAATTTTTTTGCCGCTAAATAACGCGTGGTAGCAAGAAATTGCACAGAACATAATTAATCGATATGTTCAAGGTCTATATCTAGGTATTTTTATATCTTTGAATATCGATACCTAGAAGGCGTTTATAAAAAAGCACGCAACTACTGCGCGTAACAACGCTTAAACAACTAGAAAGTGAAAGGCAAAGAAAAAAAGAGAGAAAGTAGTGAAAGAGGCCGTAATCGAATTAAAAGGGAAATCGGCAGAGAATGGGATACCTCACCTGCAAGTGCCATCGGAGATCAGGTAAGGAACGTCGTGATCTAAAAAACGAAAACAACATAGTCAACACCTGCGGAAATAATATGAATGTAAATATATGCTTTTGTTTAAATCACGGCTTACACGAATAAAAATAAAAAATTTACGATATTATCTGAACATTAGCTAAATTGTGCCAAAATGGCACATTTTAGAACACATTTGTGAACATTAAAATTCTCTGCAATAGCCCATTAACACACTGGGTGTTCTATTTGAAAAAATGAAGTTTTAATAAAAAACAAGTTGCGTTGTCGGGACCATCATAAAATACATCCCGTATGAACTGAAGCCAACTTTTCATTCTGTATCTAAACATCTGAGTTTCCATTACAACAAAGATTTTGAATTTTTTGCGTTATCGTGACTTAACGGCATTTTTCGTTATTTTTTATCATTTTTTCAATTTTTGTCTTTTGTGATAACTTTTCTTCATGTTTCGTTGTGTTTCATCATTATTTGTTCTTCTTGTCATTTTTCGTCATTTGGTAAAATTGTCATTATCGCAAGATTGGACATCTGTCAATAACATAACCTTAAAATACGTTTTTTGTGTGCGAAAGTTTTGATCTGAACAAGCGTCATTTGCGGGAACTGTTGATTTACTTCTTTAATTTGAAGAAATCTGCAGCTGAGGCGCATCAGTTGCTTGTAGAGGCATATGGTGAAGTTGTCATGAATGGATCAAAAGTTTGTGAACGGTAAATTTGGCGTGTACGAATATGCGAGATTGGAACCATTATTATATCAAGATTCGCGCCAAACGCGAGAAGAACTTCCACATACATTAGAAGTAACTCATAAAGCTATTTCACATCAGTTGGAATTATTGGGTATGATTCAAGAATAAGGAAATTGAGTTTGCTTATAAATTGATGCCGAGAAACGTTGACATGTGAAATTCCACTTGCTAGGAGTAAACGAAAGGGTTTTCTGCACGGTATAGTTACTGATGATGAAAAATAGGCGGCCCACTGTGAGAATCCAAAAATGACGAAATAATGGGGATTATCCAAATGTAGCCATACTTCAACACCTATAGCTAAGCCAAATCGATAAAAGCATTCTCTAATAGAAACTCGACATATCAATCCAAAATTTAGTCAAATCTAACAAAGAAATAGCTTCGTTAATAAATGCAAGTGTTATTTTACAGCGAAAACACAATGTATTACGTTTTATATAATTTTTAATTCTAACTTTAACTACATATGTTGAGTTATTATAGAACTGTGGTAATTTAACATATAATTGCTAAAGCACTTACTTCAAGGTATAGGAAAAAATAGCAAGAACCTAGATATACCAAAACCTAAAATTAAAAATAAGCAGTACCATGGTGCCTTTTTTAATTATAAGATGCCAAAACCTATTTAAATTAAGATTTTCTTCTTGCCCATTGAAGTAATTAGGATGTTTATATATCTCATAGTGAGTTTGTCTTAACATTTCCATATTATCAAATTGAATATCATGATTTAAACTGTTTAAAGCGTGCTCAGCTACCGCAGATTTCTTTGGTTAACCTAATCTACAAAAATCTCATACGTTTTTTACATCTTGTATCAAAACTATGTTTTGTGGTTTCAATGTATACTTTTTCACAGGAAAAAATAACTTATACTCTCCGGAAGATGATAATGGGTTTGAAGCATCTTTAGGTGACCATAAATATCTTTTACTTTTTCTTGTAGGTTTAAAAATATTCCTAATTGATTAATCAGGATTTGTGTAATTGTATCTATAGGATCAGTTATAAAAGGAGGAGAGCAGTACCAACATTAAGCACAAGTTTTTTTTTCATAATTATATCTTGCAGATGTAATAACGTCATTGGTATCTTTAAGTGAATAGCTATTAGCTTGTAGTGATTTTTTTTAGATATATATTCATCTTTCAAAAATTCAAGATCGCAGATTCGTTTTGCTTGATCTACTAATGATTTCATTACATAGATTTTTTGAAGTGGATGGTGAATTGAAAATTTATGAAGGTATGTACCAGTGTGTGTCGGCTTTCTGTAATCCTTAAAAGGTAGTAAATTATTAGCTTTAGATATTAATTAGTACGTTAAGGAATGTTAAACTTCCATTAGTTTCCTTTTCCATGGTAAACTGGATGATAGGATGCATACCATTTATAAAGATCAAAAATTAATGTTGTGCTTCTGCTCCATGTTTCCATGTCATCTGCTTATGTGCACCAAACTAAAGGTTTTTTAGGTCTATGTTGTGGAGCCGTTTCCAATATTTCCTTCTGAAAATTAGCTATAACATGATTAAAAGGGCTACCCATCGCTACACCATCACGCTGAAACAACATCACCCTCTTCAATTTTGAAGTTATGAACTTTTTCAATAAAGTTTGCAAAATTTTTAAGATAATGGGGTGTTTTACCTATATGAGGTTGTAATAAAAACGTAATGTTTTGCAAGATTGCATGGAAGAGAACCAATTGCACTAACAATAAGTCTTAAAGGAATATTAGATTTAAGGATTTGCGGTAGACAACAGTTGTTCTGCTTTAATATTATAGTTGTTCATATTTAATATAACACTTGCATTACCTTTGCCTAATTGTAACGTTGTTATATTTTCATTATGTTGAAGATCAAATAAAACACGCGTAAAATTTTATTAAGACGCGGAAACCAAAATATTATCTCTATGTTACAACAAATTCTAATAACAAACAAGCTTATAATAGTTATGAATATAATAGACAATCTTTTGATAATAAAGAAAAGTTTCTGATCACATATTTCAGTTGATGCAAATGCAGCGCTCTCTAAGGGTGGAAATTTTGGGATAACGCCAAGAGTAATACCATTTGAAGATATGATTTTCAATGTTGAGGGTTCTATTAAATCGTTACATTTGATGCTGCGAATTAAGTTAGATATAAAACCGTTACCATATTACGTAAAGCAAAAACTCCAAAGAGCAACTTTTACTTTCGTCAGCGCCGTGCTTTATTTGATCTTATAGGTAATTTTAGGTTAGGCCAGTGCTCATGCGCAAACATTGACCTAACCCAAAATTTCAAATTGTACGTGTATTGGCCTAACCTAAAATTTTGTGTGTATTAATCTAACCTAATGCACGAGTATTGACTTAACCTAAACCGTGCGTTTATTAATCTACCGTAATATTGTACGTGAACTAACCTACAAAAAGTGAGAGAGAGAGAGAGAGATAGCGCGCGGGGTAATCATTTTTTGGAATTATGTAACCAGTAACAACTAACCTAACGTAAATCGTACGTTTAACCTGAACAGGCTAAATTTGGCCTATCGTGCTAAAGCACTCAGAAACACTTACGGGGATGCATAGAGAGATAATGAATTGCCAATAGATGCCTATGAACAGCTACCTTAAATTTTCTCATCTCATAAGAAAGCAGGAGCTAGGGAGATCATTCCAGAGTTTAGAAGAATTATTATTAACCTAACCTAAGCACTTTTCAGTGCGTGTGCGTGCATGCGTATGTGTGTGCGTGCGATTGTACGAGCGTGCGAAGGTGTGAATATGGGTGTGTGTGTGTGTGTGTGTGTGTGTGTGTGTGTGTGTGTGTGTGTGTGTGTGTCAGTGTACATGCGTGCGTGTTTACGTGATTGCGTGTTTGCATGTCTTATGTGTTTTCGCGTGTGCGTGTTTTCGTCTTTGCTTGTTTTCGTGTGTGCGTGTTTGTGTGTTTTCGTGTGAGCGTGTTTGCTTATTTCGCGTCTGCGTATTTTCGTATTTGTGTGCGTTATTTTCTTGTGTGCGAGTACGCATGCTTTCGCGTTTGCGCGTTTCCGTGTTTGTGTTTTTCGTGTTTAAGTGTTTTCGGGTGTGCGTGTTTTCGTGTTTCCGCGTTTGTGAGTTTGCGTTTTTTGTGTTTTCATGTGTGTGTGTTTGCATGTTTTCGTTTTTGCTTGTTTTCATGTTCGCGTGATTGCTGGTATGCATATTTTCGCGGTTGCATGTTTTCGTGTTTGCGTGTCTTAGCGTTTTCGTGTTTTCCTGTTTACATGTTTGGTCTTTTCGCGTGTGTTTGTGTGTTTTCGTGTTTATGTGTTTTCGCGTGTGCGTGTATGTATGTGTTTGCGTGTTTTCACTTTTGTGTGTTGGCGTGTTTTTACGTGTTTTGGGGTGTGCGTGTTTTCGCGTCTGCGTGTTTTCGTATTTGCGTGTTTTTGCGTTTACATGTTTGCGTGTTTGCTTGTTTTCGTGGTTGCGTGATTTCTTGTTTGCATGTTTCGCGTTTGCATGTTTTCGTGTTTGCGTATTTTCGTGTTTGCATGTTTTCGCTTTTGTGTGTTTGAGTGTTTTCGTGTTTGTGTATTTTAACGCGCGCGGGCGCGCGTATGTGTGTGTGTGTGTGTTTTCGCGCCGCACGTGTGTGTGTGTGTGTGTGTGTGTGTGTGTGTGTGTGTTTGCGTGTTTTCACTTTTGTGTGTATGCATGTATTAGCGTGTACGTGTTTTCGAGTTTGCGTGTTTACGTGTTTTCGCGTTTGGACGTTTTTGTGTTTGTGTCAGCGCTTGCGTGTTTTCGTATTTGGGTGTTTTCATGTTTACATGTTACTGATGTAAATTCTAAATATAATGTTCTCCATACATAAAGACAAAATTTACATCGATTGGAGCTTGAACCTTGGTGGCGCAGTTGATTAGCGCGGTACTCTAGCAGAGTACAGGTCGTAGGTTCAAATCCTACTCGAGGTAAACTTTTTATTTATGTATTTAAGAAAGTCTACTTGTTTGGCTTTACGTAATTAGATAATTAGTGGATTTTTCCCAGACCGATAGAGTTAATCGAGTAGTGAAAGTTTTTATCGCGGTTATAACTGTGGGGAAATCCAGAAAATAAATACTGTATGTAATCATTGGGAGAAAACAGTTAAGTATTTTATCTTGAATTTATTTCTATATTACTTTAGGAAATAAAATTGGTCGTCTATAGCTGTCTCATGAGATAGAATCTAGCTCTCATTATTCAAATTTCACGTTTTCTCGCCATAACAATTAAACCTACTACCACTAGGTGGAGGCACGATCAACTTCTATTACAGAAAAGCATTCATTAGTCCTAGAAATACACCACTAGATGGCGACATAAACAAAGCCAATCTGAATACAGAACCTTAATTTTAGCAACCTTCCTTATCGACAGCATACAGAAGCCTTATTTACCAACAATTGGCTCGCGCATTGGCTAGAATATAGAAACCTTCTTTACCGACAAGTGGTTCGCGTATTGGCTAAAATACTTCCTTATCGGCAGAATACAGAAACCTTTACCAACAATTGGTTTGCGTTTGGGCTAAAATTGAGCCCCTTCTACTGCTAGAGTACCGCACTAACCAACTGCGCTATAGAGATACAAGACCCAATCGACGTAAATTTTGTCTTTGTGCATGTACAACTGATATAAATTCTAATTTATTTTTCAACTTATTCGTTCATAACAAAACTTAATAATTTAATAATTTACTGTCTTTTAAGGCTTTCATAAAACCGACACATACTTATGACTTCATAACTTACCAAACCACCACCCACGTCAAAGAATTATTGTAATTAAACCTTTAGTGGATCGAGCAAAACGAATTTGTGATCGTGAATTCTTGAAAGACGAATATGAATATTTAACAAAATCGCTGCAATCTAGTGGATATTCACATAGTGATATTAGTAATTTTATTCCACCTACTAAACGTAACCATAAAGAGAAATCAGTACTCAATGTTGGTATTCCTTTTTTGCATTTTGTAACTAATGTTGCAGATTGAAATTGAAAAATCCTGATTAATCAAGACATTAGTACTACTTTTAAATCTACGAGAAGAATTAAAGAATATTTAAGGTCACCTAAAGGTATTTCAAAGCCACCATCATCTGCCGGAGTGTATGTTATCTTGTTCATGTGGAAAAGTATGCATCGCAATCACAAAACGTACCTTTGACACAAGACATGAAAGACGTGTGAAATTTTGTAGATTAGGTCAACTATAGTAATCTGCGGTAGCTGAGCGAGCTTTAAATAATTTAAATCATGACATTCAATTTGATAATATGGAAATATTATCTAGACGAACTCATTATTATGTTCGTTTACAACGTGAAGCTGTTGAGATATTAAATATCCTAACAACTCCTATAGACAAGAAGAAAATGTCTATTGTAAATAGATTTATATTTGTGAATGCTGTTATCAATTTCAAGTTTTTCACAACTTTACACTTACATCATCATTTGATTAAATTTTGTTAAATATGTTTTTGGCTGACATTTTTCATTGTTAACCTTCGACCGTTAGATGGTGTTCTGATTTATCATCATCAACAATATTTAATTTATTAAGGATCTAGCTATTCCTTGTTTTCCGTATTGTACTAATAGTAGGCTTGTGTTTGCGTTTTCACTGTTTCATACTTCATAAATTATTACTACTGAGGACGACAACTGTAAATGTTATCGAAACGTATAGATTAGTATAAAATATAAATAGGAAAATACACCATTAAAAACCAAAAAAGCTAAGTATTTTACTCAACTGAAAAGTTTTACCCAACCCGCTGTATTCACCAGATTTCCACTTGTTTCCATTGATGTCACATGGCTTGTCTGAGCAACACTTCACATCATATGAAGATACCAAAAATTGGGTAGATTTGTGGATAACCTCAAAAGATAAAGGATTCTTTCGACGCGGTGTCCGTATGTTGCCAGAAAGATGGGGAAAGGTAATGGGCAAGCAATGGATAAACAGTAGGTTCCGTTCTTTCACAATACATGCTCAATTTTTGATAAAAAACGGCGGAAACTTATTTGTGTACCTAATAAATCGTATCAGTGAGGCAGTGGCGTGCATAACAAATTTTAGCAAAACTTAATTTTATATAAATTTGTACAAATTTTAGAAAATAATAACATGAATCATCATAGAGATAGAAAGTATTTGAAATAAGATTATGCACATCACATTTTTTCCTATCGCCAATACGAAGTCCTCAGCAGCCAACATCCGGAAATCCGGGTGGGTGACGATTTTTCTTCCGGAATCATGCATTATCTAATATAGTAATACTTCAACCACAATAATATATATATATATATATATATATATATATATATATATATATATATATATATATATATAATTTGTCCTCGTTTCTTTTAGTTTGGTTTCAATTCGTTTCAGTTCCGTTAACGCAACCAATATTAACGAAGAAGTAAGGCTAATAAATCACAAAATTGTGTTAAATGTATAAATAAATTTTACAAATATCGTTTTGAAGTTGACGTTTTTGTATAATAACATAAATAAATATTTATATATTAATAAAGTGATGTGTGAATTTAATTAACCTACGAAATCGGATATTGACCATTAACCTCCATTTGGCACACAATCACTAAACTTTTATCAAACAATTTTAATTTACTAGTTATAAATAAATAAAATTTCAATTTACAAATACATTCAATTTTGTAACAATTCACACATTGGTTTAAAATAGTTTGATTATTATTCCTTTGTTAAGAGTATCTAATCACGTATAAGGAATTCTACATATTGAGTACAAATTTAGTATAATATTAATATTTATTCTGAATAATGCAACTGTTTCTAAAATTAGAAAAAATATAAGTAAGTGCTTTGAATTATTTATTTATTACAAATAGTTGTTACGGCGTACGTGCATACTTTTACTTAAAGGTTACTTTTCTAAACAATTTATTACATAATTTAATTTTTTTTTCCTACCTTAGAAAGAATTCTTTTCGTTTCTAAAAGGCGCGAGGAAAATAGGATTTGCTTCCCCAGTGAGAAAAGTAAAAAAACAATGTGGTCAAATTAAAATACCCGTGTCAATTTTTCTCCGCGCCCATTGGTTTGTTTTTTAAAACTCATATTTACAACATAGTTATTAAAACAGCTTGTAATAAAATTCCAATTATATAACAATTTTATTAAGTACTTCACCCTTCTTCCCCTTGACATGTTTAAATAATGGACGATGCCGTACTAATAAGAATCATCAGCAACGGTCACGTGGAGGAAGCATTCAAAAACCAAAATTTGATTGTGGAATTGTAATTTTTTATGAATTATCGTTAGCTTTATTACATCCTATACAGGGTGAGTTTATTTTCATTTTAAGCATTGACATCTCTATCTCTTGTTATTCCGAAGTTATGATATAAACTAAAAGTATAGTAGGCCGTGCCTTTATCAGATGCGCATTTTTTTAAGCTTTGTAACGATATCAGAGATGATGTATTTATTTTAAAAAATAACAAAGTTATGACGATTTTATTATTGATTTACTGTTGGCCATGGAAATAATTATTATGGTTTTTGGCAGTTTTACACCCTTGCCATAATAAATACAGTTTTTTTTTTTCATTTCAAACTTTGATGAGCGGAAGCAAGTTTAGTGATTTTTCTTTTAAATGTTGTAGAATCGTTATTATTAGAAACACAACAAAATGACACGAATAAAAATTTTAGACATTTTAATGCGTAACGTACATACTAATTTCCTGCTCGCTTGAGGTAGTTTCACCTAAAAATTAGGGCCTCAAATAGAACAAGAACGCAAAGGAACTAGGAATTATTAAGAAGAAGAAGAATTTACAGCTTTCCATATTTTCCAACCATCTAAATTGCGAAAGGCATGTATCACAGCATCACGTGCCATAAAATCGGCCAACTTCGACACTTTTTAATGGTATTTTTTAATTTGCGCCGTTCTAAATTTTTTTTGTACACATGTAAATGATGGTAGTTTACAATGAAAGTATTCTGAGTGGAATATGATTTTTTTATTTGAAAATAGCCGACAATTTTTACGGAAAGGTGCCATTTATATGGTGTCGAAGTTGCACGCATTTTCGGCCAACTTCGACACCTATTGAAAATTAGTATAAAGTCGATGTAGATCAATTGTTTAGACACCTAATATTCTAAAAAAAATATTTTATTTAAAAAACGTATATACCTAGGTTAAAATACTATTAAAAACGAAAAAATATACTTATTGCCATATGTTTATTTTCATTTTAAGCATTGGCATCTCTATCTCCTGTTATTCCAAAGTTATGATATAAACTTTTTTTTACGGAAAGTATAGTAGGCTGTGCCTTTATCAGATGCGCATTTTTTTAAGCTTTGTAACATATCAGAGATGATGTATTTATTTTAAAAAATAACAAAGTTATAACGATTTTATTATTGATTTACAGTTGGCCATGGAAAAAATGAATTAATTATTATGGTTTTTGGCAGTTTTACACCCTTGCCATGATAAATACAGTTTTATTTTTCATTTCAAACTTTGATGAGCGGAAACAAGTTTAGCGATTTTTTTTTTAAATGTTGTCGAATCTTTATTATTAGGAATACAACAAAATGACACGAATAAAAATTTTAGACATTTTAGACAGTTTAATAGGTGGTAGGCATGTATACTACATGCCAGCCGGGGAGGTACCACCACCCTTACTATGGGCTCCTTAATATTGGGTCTCCGATTTTCTGAGCTCGATAAGGGCTGCCGGTTACCTTTTCCATCATCCTTAATCTATTCTCATCCTTATTCTTCCTTCTCGCCCTCACTGTCTTCCTATCGGATTAAAAGTCCTAAATTAAAAAATAAGATGGCTGTGGTTTCTAGGGTTATAAATTCCGGACGTAAAATCCTGCCTCACTCGGATGTCCGGGAGGGCAGAGCCCAAGCGACCTCGGTCATCGAAAGTATCAACTTTCTGATTCACTACTGCAACATCCGCGGTATCAGGTCTACCCTTAATGCTATTCACCAACATCTTGAACAATTACAACCTGATATATTGGTTCTATCTGAAACACAAGTCTCCTCTGAAAGCTCCGAGTCACCCGACTTGCAATTTCCTCAATACCATCTTCACTCTAACTTTCGATATAAAGGAGGCGTATGTGCGTACATCAAGGACAGAATTGCTTGCAAGAGGGTTTCTTCCTTAGAAAGTAAAAATTTTGACGTGATTTGGTTTAAACATTCTGATCCTAATTTTGTGAAATTCTACTGTTGCATTTATAGGTCTCCTAATGACAGCATCTTTCAAGACTTCTTCGATTACCTTAGTATGAAAGTTGACTATCTCCTGTCTCAGTTTCCATCTTGCGACATCTCATTTGTAGGCGATTTCAATGTTCATAACTCTAATTGGCTTCAATTTTCATCTACTACAAATCCCGCTGGTCATAGTGCAGAAACATTTGCTATTTCATGTGATCTCACACAAATGATTTCTGAACCCACAAGAATTCCTGATAACCCTAACCATACTCCACATCTTCTAGATCTTTTTCTTACATCAAACCCTCATGTTTATAAAACTTCCGTTCTTTCGCCTTTAGGTCTTTCCGGCCATTGTCTAATAAAAATCATTTGTACTGTACCTAATTCCACTGTTGTTCGCAAAACCGATAGAACCTTGTGGTTTTAAGTCAGCTCGATGGAGTAATCTGCGGGATTTCTTTGCAACCTTTCCATGGCGTGAATATTGTTTTAAGTCGTCCTCTTCTTCGGACATCGCTCTTTCAGTATCTGAAGTCATCTTCATGGGAATGGAGTTATACATTCCGAGAAAACAGTACCGTGTAGGTTATTCACGTTCCCAACCCTGGTCCAATAAGGCTTGTTCTGATGCAATATCTTTAAAAAATAAATGTTACATTAAATGGAAATCTAATAAATCGGTTGACAGTCATGTAGAATACGTTGGTGCTAGAAATATCTGCAAAAGTGTCATCACTAAAACTAAAAAGTTGTTCGAACAACGAAAATGCAATGAATTAGCTACATCTCCTTTAGGCAGTCGTAAATTTTGGTCTTTAGCAAAAGCCATTAGTAAAAACTTTCGAACATCTTCATTTCCCCCCCCCCCCCTGAACATCTATTGACGGATCGGTAGTTGCTGATTCTGTAGACAAAGCCAACGTTTTTGTGGATTTGTTTGCATCAAACTCGTGTCTCAATAATTCTGGAAAAGATGTGCCCCTAGTCAACTCTTCTTCATACGTTATGAAACCAATTCATTTTCGGTACAAGTTCTTGGAATCGATCATCAGTAGGCTTGATCTCAATAAAGCGACTGGCCCAGACGGTATCCCAGCTATTGTCTTAAAGAAATGTTCCCCCGAACTAGTACCAGTCCTATCTAAGCTCTATACGATCTCTATATTTTCTGGGGAATTCCCTTCATCATGGAAGTTAGCAAATGTTCAACCTATTCCCAAAAAAGGTGATAAGACCGATCCCTCAAATTACAGACCAGTTGCCATCACTTCCATTTTGTCTAAAATCATGGAAAAAGCCATCACTCAGCAACTGTTCACGTTCCTTGAAACTAACAAACTCCTTAGTGACCACCAATATGGGTTTAGGCAAAGTCGTTCAACAGGCGATCTTCTTTCATATGTGACCCAAGTTTGGAACTATACAGTAGAGCAGTCCGGTGAAACAGTTGTACTCGCTTTAAATATCTCAAAGGCATTTGACCAAGTTTGGCATAAGTGTTTACTTGCCAAACTCACCTCGTTTGGGTTAAATAATACGCTCATCAACTGGGTTTCTAGTTTCCTTGATAAAAGACGAATACGTGTCGTAGTTGATGGCTTTTTTTCAAAAGAAGTTAGCATTAACGCGGGCGTGCCACAGGGATCCGTTATAGCGCCTACACTTTTTCTGCTGTACATAAACGACCTTATTTGTTCAACAACTAACCCCATCCATTGCTTTGCTGACGATAGCACTCTTCACTGTAGTTCATCTCAGTCTACTCATAGTGATAATCCACTTTCTATGTCAAATAAAGAAATTAAAGCTGAAATGGCAAATTCAATCAACGAAGACATTCAACGTATTCTCGAATGGGAAGCAATAATCTAGTTAAATTTAATGCTAACAAAACTCAGTGTTGCCTTATGTCCGCCTAAAAAGATCGATCATTTCCTGTTGTAAGTATGAATGGCTCAGTTCTTAAGTTTTCAGACTCTATTACTCTGTTGGGTATGACTGTATCTTCAAATCTCTCATGGGTTGACCATCTTCTGTCAGCTACCAAAACAGCTGCTCGTAAAATAGGCTTTTTGTACAGATCTAAGCAGTACTTTACCTCTCGACAACCCCTTCTGCTGTATAAGGCCCAAATTCGGCCTCATCTGGAATATAATTCTCACCTTTGGGTTAGTGCTCCCCAATACGCTCTCGATATCGTTGATCGTATACAAAAGAGAGCGATTAGGCTTATAAATGACCCGTCCTTAACTTCTCACATACAGTCCCTTGAGCATAGAAGGATGGTTTCAGTTCTTTCTTTGTATTATCGTTATTACAACGGCTATTGTGCTGCTGAATTACATTCTTTGATACCATATCCGGCTATCTTTGCGAGAAACACTCGGTTCGCCCATTCACATCATCAGTATGCAGTATAAATCTCCACTTGTCGTACCAAACGGGCGCAATCCACATTTTTCTACACGGCTTCTAAACTCTGGAATGATCTCTCTAGTTCCTGTTTTCCTCTCACTTATGATATGAGAAAATTTAAGGTAGCTGTTCATAGGCATCTATTGGCAATTCATTATCCCTCCATCCATCCTACTAAGTGTTCCTGAGTGCTTTAGCCCGATAGGCCTTATTTAGCCTGTTCAGGTCCACAATCATAAAAAAAAAATGTCATCTATATAAAACTAAAAAAGAAATTTTCCAAGTTAACGTAAAAAAATAAGTGCTTAAGACAGTAATTTGTAACATTAATAATAGATAAATAAATAAACAAAAAGAATTAATCTCGGTCAAGACAGGCCTCACACTCATAATAGACTTCTTTGCTGCGGCCGTTGCATGTACCACAGATCCACTTACTACACCCTACGCACTGTATCCACTCAGCACCTCTGTACTTTGAAAAATCACATTAGCATATTCCACAAAAATGTTCATCGTATGGTTCTTGGCTGCTAGATGGTTGAGATAAGGTAGTAGAGGTTTGTGAAACACTAGGTTCAGTTGGTGGATTCAATGTGACTTCACAGCCCGGAATGATCTTCTTTCCACGTTTTCGCTTAGCTGCATCTGCTGTAAAGTCCCTCTAGTTCTCTAAAAACTCGAGAACACTGGCATTTAAACTGGGACCTTCTAGCATGCGCAGCACTTGGTCGGTACCAAAAGGGTGCAGACCAGTCTTTCGAAAGCCCGATCGGGCATTTTCACTTCCATTATTGTTTTCCAATTTGGAATATAGGCTACTTAACAACGACGGAAAATGCTCTTTTGGAATAGATCCTTTGGAGCGGCTTTGTTTTCGCCAGTTTTCCAGAACGTTTCTCCAGTAAACTTTTAGTGGAAGAAAAAAGCCACGTCCAAAGGTTGCATGAGGTGAGTGGCGTTAGCAGGGAGTGTTGTAAAGTAAATACTGTGCTCTCTGCATAACTGTATCACGCTGGGTGAGAAATGAGATGCTAAATTATCTGCAACAACAACTTTTTCACCTGGTGCGCTGTTAACATGAGGTAAAAACACCTTTTGAAACCATAGTTCGAATGTTCTGGCATCAAACCACCCCGATTTTGTTGCATCATATTTCGTGCCATGTGAGCCCTCCACCCTACACCAATTTTCGTAAACGTTATCGGCCTTATATACAACAAATGGTGGCAGAATTACACCGTCAGCAGATATACAGAACATTAATGATAATGAAGTCTTGGAATGTTCCATAACCTTTTCCACTCGTTTTGTACCCCTTAGCACTACAACTTTCCTCGCGCCGGGATCATCGGAAAAATTTGTTTCGTCAAAATTAAAGAGCCGATTCGGTACAATATTTTCTCTCTAATATTTTCGAAGAACTGACTCACCATTTCTCAAGACAGCGAAGCTCTTGCTCGACTGATGTTAGCAGCTAACCGCTGTGTGAGGTTATGCCTCTCCATAAAGTTTATTATGAAATCCTTACCGGGCATATTATCATGAAACACAGGGTTATTAATGCCCTGTTTATCTAGATAACCCTTAATTAAAAGGCAAATATCGTTTTTATTTAATGGATATGAGCATTGTAGCAGAGCAGCTATTGTGTCCGCAATCAGTTGCCCCTCTTGGGGCTTCACAGCTGTTGGGTGCCCGACTGCATGTACGTGCCGTCCATACCATTTATCGAGAAGGGTAACACGCGGTACCCCGTGTTTTTTGCTCGCTGCTGTTACCGTCATGCCCTGTCCAATATCCAGTAAGGCGTCTTCTACTGCTTGCTGCATATATCGCCGGTAGCGACGACCCCGACCACTTTAGGTGCTTTTCGCGGCATTTGTAACGAAATCTAACATGTACCACGCCGTGTGCTCTACTAGCTAGCCGCCAACTGCATTTGGTATTGCGCACGTAATATTAATGTAGGAGTAGGGAGTTGTTGTCGAAGTTACCCGAAGTGTCTAAGTTGGCCGATTTTACGGTAGTTCTTCTTTTGTTGCATAAGTCCGCTGATAAACCAACTCTTTTAGAGTACCAAACAGAAAAAAATCTAAAAGTCAAAGATTTGGCGATCTTGGTACCCAAGGGACCGACCCGTTCCTACCTATCCAAGAATTTGGAAACAGTTGGTTTAAATACTCTCTCACTTGTAGTTAGTAGTGCGACGGGGCACCGTCGTGTTGAAACTAGCGTAAATTACGTCTTGTTTCCAAATCTAAGATATCCAACGTATCTTGAACTTCATTTTGTAGGAACTCAAGATAACGCTGTCCTATCAAATTTTCATCGTAAGTGAAAGGTCGCGAATCTTGGACCTTTCATTTACGACGAAAATTTGACTAATATAATAATTCCGCACCAAACGTTGAATTTTCTTTCACGAAGTATCCTAGGATTTTCCTGAATCCACGAATGTTCATTGCGCCTATTGAACATACCGCTAAGTAAATTTGGTTTCATCAGTCCACCAAATTTGATTTTGAAACTCTGAATTCTGTTGAATGATACTAATGTACCAATTGGTAAAATCAATTCTTGGTCTCCTGGATACAGTGTCTGTCCTACTGATAGGTAATATGCATAAAATTTGTGTTTCTTCAAAACTCTCATGACTGTGGTTTGCAACACACCAACTTCGGCTGAAATTTGTCGGGTCGAAGTAGAAGGATTCTGATTAACATAGGACAATACATTTATTTGGATATTCTCGTTCATGATGTTTTCATCCCTCTTTGGTTTCGAAAAGGAACCAAACTGCCTCAGATTTCTGTATAAATTGTTGAACGTCGGTAGGAATGGTTGTCACCGATTTTCATACAATTGTTGGTACCGTTCGGCAGCAAGAACACTATTTTTATTATACACTATAAAACATTCGCGATTAGAAAACATCTTTAATTTAATTTACAAAACTGCCAATTTTCAACTAGAGCAATAAGCACCAGTACTTTGTTTATTTTTTTTATGGCACTCTCAATAACACGAAAATTCCTGTATCGCGTTTATTCATCAAAGTAAATATAGCAAACCTTATATCGCTATATAGAGAACATTTTTTTCTTTTTAAAAATGTTAAAGTCAACTATTACTGCTACTTAAAAAAATCTAAATTTGTTCTAACTCAAGGGGACAGGAAATTAGTTACGCATTAAAATATCAAAAATTTTTACTTGTGTCACTTTGTTGTGTTGCTAATAATATCGATTCTACAACATTTGAAAGAAAAATCACTAAACTTGTTTTCGTTCACCAAAGTTTGAAAGGAAAAAAACTCTATTTATTATGGCAAGGGTGTGAAACTGCCAAAAACCGTAATAATTAATTCATTTTCTCCATGGCCAACTGTAACTCAATAATAAAATCGTTAAAAATTTGTTATTTTTTAAAATAAATACGTTATGTCTGATATTGTTACTACTACTACTACTATACCTTCCATTTAAAAAAACAAAAGTTTATATCATAACTTTGAAATAACAAGAGATAGAACAAAAGTGGCTACGTCAGTAGATAGCACTACCATTTTTTCCTCTACATTTTTTTTCTCAAATCGATAACAGTTATTTAGAATTAAATAAAATGCAAAATTTTAGTTTTTTTGAAAGATCTAGTAAGCCATGAACTTTTAAAAACAGCTGAATGTGTCGTTAATTTAGGTTCATAAAACTGCAACTCTTTCCCTATTCAACCGAATCTCCATATCTTGTAGTTTCCGAGATTCCAACGCTTAAAATGAAGAAAAAAACATCCTGTACATTAAAATAATCAGGTCATTTACTTCACGCAGATTGCGAGACAACCGCTTGACGGATTTCGATGATTTTAATTTTGATATAAAGGTAATTTTGCGTAGAAAGAAATAATGGAGCCAGAATTTTATTTTAAGGTTTTAATTTTTTTGAAAAAATTTGTCCATTTACATATACAGCGTGTCCAAGATAAGGATGCCCACTATGGGGATCTCGGTTAAATGGAACAAAAGTTACGCATTTGAGAGTATGTATTTATGGTCCTTGTAGAACTCGAATATCTCTTTTAGTTTTTGAGATATTTAAAAAAAATTGAATTTTCTGATTTTCGTTTTTATTTTTGCTTGACCTTATTTGAAGAGCTATCAAAAAAAGAAGAGCACATTTTCATTGCCACTTTTCTATCTCTACTTAATGCTGTTAATTTTTGATACAGCGTTTCGTTTGTTAGCAACCATCATCAACTTTATTTTTTTAAATACACGAAAAAATTATTTTTGCCATATTTAGATTCTCTCCTTGATTCTGCATTTAACGATATATCACACTTTATATTTTTGGTACGTTTCGGATGAGAAAATTCATATTCAACGTGAAACTTCGAAAACTAATACTAGAAACATTAGAAAACTGTAAAATTATTATAAAATAATGTTTTCTCATTTTCTAATGCCTGTTGCGAATAAAATCATTCACAAGTATGTATTTAGTGAAAATACTACGAGGCATGTTTTTTAAGTAAGTACCGTTTTGGAATTAAAAAAAGACGTGCAAAGATATCGCAATAACTTTATTTTTACATCAAAGCCTGTACCTTAATCTACTTTTCTACATAATTTCCGTGAATATTGAGGCACTTGTCATAACGTGGCACCAGTTTTTGAATACCCTCCTCATAAAATTCTGCCGCCTGACTTGTTAACCACTGTATCACAAATGTTTTGACTTCGTTATCGTCTTGAAGACGCTGACCACCCAGGTGTTTCTTCAAGTGCAGGAACAAATGGTAGTCGCTGGGCGCCAGATCAAGGCTGTATGGAGGATGATCTAGAGTTTCCCATTTAAATGATTTGATGAGATCTTTGGTCCGATTAGCCACATGTGGACGGGCATTGTCATGCAGCAAAACGATACCCTTACTCAACTTACCACGTCTTTTGTTCTGGATTGCACGACGCAGATTGTTCAATGTCTCACAATAAGACGCTGCATTGATTGTCTCATTACGAGGCAGAAACTCCACTAGCAATACTCCTTTTCTGTCCCAAAAAACTGTGCACATGATTTTCCGGGCAGAAATTGTTTGCTTAAACTTCACTTTTTTGGGTGATGATTAATGTCGCCATTCCATGGATTGTTGTTTCGATTCTGGTGTGACGTATGCCACCCATGTTTCGTCGCCAGTAACAATTTGGTCTAAAAAATCTTCACCTTCATTGTGGTACCGCTCAGGGAAAGTCAATGCACTGCCTAAACGTTGGGTTTTCACAGATCTCACGATTGTCGGAGGCATCTTAAACACTCAGTAAACAACGTATACAATGAAGAATCAGACTGTAATGGCGTCAGTGCGTAGACAAGAGATGTAGGTAACCAGCGCGCATGCGCGGAACGCCTACCGTAGCGCTGCGGCGGCGGAATCGCAAAACGGTACTTACTTAAAAAACATGCCTCGTATTAATTAAACAGTTAAAATACATCTTCCGTCGTACTGATGCATTTGATAAAAATAAGTTGGCTTTGCATTTTGTTTACCTACCTGTCATAATTGATTGTTGTCCGTATTATGTTTGTTTGGTGGTCTTTGAGTTAATTACATTTTGTGTTTACCTAAAAACAATATGGTAGGAGTACATTTTTCAAATAATGAAAAATTCGATATACTGACGTGTTACATTTTGTGTCAACGTAATTGTTCTGAAGCCGAAATAATGTATTTAAACAAATATCCAGAAAGGCGTCAACCTCACAAAAGAACTTATAGCACATTAGCAGTTAATCTAAAAGAATATGGTGCGTTCAAAAAACCTGTAAAATCTCGCAAAAAACATTGCAATGAAGAAAAAGCCAATACTGTTTTATTAGCTGTAGCGGAAACTCCAGAGGTTTCTACTAGGAAAATTGAAGAGGCAACTGGCATAGCCCATTCCACAGCTCTAAAAAAGCAGAAAGTACATCATATAAATTTAGAATTCGCCAAGGACTTCGACCAGGTGACCCAGAAAGACGTAGAATATTTTGCGAATGGTATACATGTCAATCTCAAGACAATGAATATTTTCCGAATAAAATAATATGGTCCGATGAAAGTATGGTTAATAATAATGGAATTTTTAATGGTAGAAATGCTCATTATTGGGCAAGAGTAAATCCACGTCTGTACAAAACGGCCAAACAGCAACACCGTTTCGGATTTAATATGTGGGTTGCTATATTCGGTACTAGAATTATAGGTCCTATCATTTACCACGAGTCCGTAACCTTCCGTCGGGCGCAATGCAAATCCTAACACGATCGGGCGCAATTCATCTGACAGATTAATGTATACAATTAATGCAATTTTTTAGTGTAGGTAAAGAAAAACGTTTCAAACTTAACTTTTCACTTATATTTGCGTTTATTTATGCTTTCAGATAACGTTTTAATATTTCTTTGCAGTTTTCATTTACAAATTTGAACAAATCATCAAATTATTCCAAAAAAAAAACTTTTCTCAAAAACATAACTCAAAATTCACTTTAACTTTATAAAACAAGTCCACATAATCATAAAAATCAAAAAATAAAAATAATGAAAAGTTATTCATGAGCTAGGTTGAGACACTATAAAAGCTGAATCATAACATTTTTCATACATCATCTTGGCATGCTCCAAACAGAATACTTCAACATTACATTTCAGACATTTATATTTTTTCATTTGACGACATTTGGAACACCTCTTTCTATGTCCGTCGTGGCATGCAGGTGCAGGCATATCCTGATGTTATGAGGTAGGCTGGAACTCACGCAGTTCGTTTTGCAATTGAATAGGCATTCCCCTTGTTTGGAGTTGTTACAAACACAGCTCGTTGCATAGATCTTTTAAACAACCTCGCCTTATGTGTGTTTGAATCGGGATTGTTATTGAAGACGTATTATCACTTTTGAATTAATACCTGCTATACCTAGTGGTGCAACGAAAGCCACCATAGGCCATCTTCGTACATTTCTAGCGCGCAATTTGTCAACTACATCGACTCCAGATTTGGTGGTGTTATAATCCAAAATCATTTGTGGTTTTCGAGTGACTGCATCAACTTGGTCGTCATCGTGCATGCTTGACATTAGAAGCACATTTCTCCCTTTTTTTGGGCACAAATGACACAAGTGAGCAGTTCTTTGTAAAACCGAAATGACTACTATTTGCAGCCCTAGATTTTATGTTCACAAATTTAGGAGGGAGCTGGCGTTTGTTTTTTCGCAAGGTTCCCAACAATGACAACCTTTTTGCTTTGAGAGCCTGCAACTAATTCGTAACTTTTCACGTTCATTACCAAATGAAAAATTTTTACACCAAAACCATCTTCTCCCCATAACTCTTCTAACTACTGCCTATTGCTCCTTAGAACTCCTACAAGATAGAGCAAGTCAATAAAACTGCGAAATTCAATCAAATCAGCACGTTTTGCATCCCTTTCTGTTGAATAGTTTTCTTTTATCTTCTCAATGTATATATTTGTATACTTTACGATCATATCAATTACGTCATTCGAAAAAAGATTATTCCAGCATTCATTAGGGGACCTTGAATTCGCAACAAATGATTATGTGCTCTCCTTCTGATTCTATCTGAATGCTTTACTTTCGACCATTTAGTTCCATCCTTACCTACATAAAATTCTTGACCAGCCGTTTCGTCTTCATCAGAGCTCTCACCGTCTTGGTCAGTATTAGAATCCTCTTCTATTTCTTCTACATTTTCTTCAGTATCAGTGTCGGACTCGTCATCTCCATTGTTCTCATTAGCCAATATTTTGTCATGACTCCACAAAATAAAATGAATTTCCACCAAGTCTGCAGGGTTCCGCAGGCCAAACTTTTGAGGAGGAGGTTCTTTTGATATTGAAGCCATTGGGGTAGTAGACTGTTTTGATAAAGAAGTCATTCCTTTCAGAAAAATAAAAATAAAATAATCGTATTACACGAACGGGCGCAATGATCTGACAGATTATTATTTGTATCTCACAGTAAATAAAGGTCAATATCACTAAATTAGGGACTAAAACTTATTTCACATACTATTTTAGGTTTAAAAAAAGAAATATAACCAAAAAAAAAGTGAAAATTCTAAAATCAAAAATACTTACACGATCGGGCGCAATTCATCTGAGAGATTAATACACCCCTCACGACACTCAGCGAAGTACTGGAGAAAAACCGAAAACGATCTTTTGTAAGCGGGAGGGAGACAGGAAGCTACTAGGAGACTCACTCCATTCCCCTCCGATCTCTCTGATTGGTGCAAAAAAAACTCGTGACTTCATCTCACAGATTAGCTGCGCCCGACGGAAGGTTAAATTCTGAACGTTACCAAATCTTACTCCAAAGTGAATTAGAGATAGCTTTGAATGATTTGCCTTTCCAAGAAGTTGAAGGTTGTTGGTTTATGCAGGACGGTGCACCAACACATAATTCCAGAGTTGTCAGAGAATATCTGTCAGTTATGTTTCCAGAAAGATGTATTGGCACTCATGCAAATGTAATGTGGCCAGCCCGTTCTCCAGATATAACACCTTTGGATTTTTTTCTTTGGGGAAACGATTAAAAATTACATTTATGGAAACGATATTGAAAACGAAGAAATTTTACAAAGATTAGTTCTCGAAGCGTTTGCTAGTATTACTCCTCAAATGCTGAAGAATGTTTTAGATGCTACATTTAGAAGATGCTATTTATGTTTAGAGAATAACGGGAATCTTTTTGAACATCTTTTGTGAGTTTGTTAACCTTTAAAATAAATTTGTTTTGTATTAGTCTATCATTTAAAATTGCAAAACATAATTTTATAATAATTTTACGGTGTTCTAATGTTTCTAGTATTAGTTTTAACTGTACATTTTCGATGTTTTACATTGAACATGAATTTTCTCATCCGAAACGTATCAAAAATATAAAGTGTGACATATCGTTGAATTCAGAATCAAGGAGAGAATTTAAATTTGGCAAAAATAATTTTTTCGTGTATTTAAAAAAATAAAGTTGATGATGGATGCTAACAAATGACACGTTGTATCAAAAATTGAATAACAGCATTAAGTAGAGCTAGAAAAGTGGTAATGAAAATGTGCTCTTCTTTTCTTGATAGCTCTTCAAATAAGGCCAGAAAAAAATAAAAACGAAAATCAGAAAATTCAATTTTTTTCAAATATTTCAAAAACTAAAAGAGATATTCGTGTTCTACAAAGTCCATAAATACATCCTCTCAAATGCATAACGTTTGTTCCATTTAACCGACCTTCCATCTCTTACCGTTTCCGAGATCCCCATAGTGGGCATCATTATCTTGGACACGGTGTATATGTTTGTATTTAATTTATTATGCGTTTTATTATCATCATTAAATTTAATTTTAAACGCAAAATTTTGTAGAGGAAAGGCTAATATTTGATTAATAATGATGAAGATGACAATTTTACTTTGTGTTCTTATTCTATGTTTAGTTCTATACTTAGTCTACCGCATATGTGTTACATCTATGCTTATTATTATTCGGTGGTTATGTTGACACGACAAGGTTTAGAAACGTAAAAAAGAAAACAGTTTTTGAACAAATAAAAATTGTATTTTGCGATAATAAGAAAACCTAACTAAAGCTAACTGTTATTCTTGATTTGCTCTTTAGCCCATGCATACTCTGCCAAACAACCGGTTATGGGCCCAGATACGTTCAGTTTCATGGTGTGTTAGAATTTAAGACGGAAAAATCACGGAAAAACAAGAATAAGAGCTAGGAAAGGTAGGAAAAATGGCTGCTGCACCGGTGACTGTAAAACTCTTAGACAAAAGCAATTTCTCAAACTGGGAATTTTGCATCTGGAACACCATGAAGTTGGCAAGGTTTTAGAGGAGGACGACGCTCCGGCCTTACGTCCTGCCGATCCAAATGGCTTGGACGCTTTTATGAAAAATGATCTTAAGACAAGAAACTTGTTGGTTCAATGCTTGGCTGACAATGTGTTGGAAATTGTAAAAAAAGACTGCTAGTGGAATGATGACGGAACTTAAAGGAACATACCAGGCTAAATGGTTAGCTAGACAAGTACAGCTACAGAAAAAAATGAGGAATATAATATATATATATATATATATATATATATATATATATATATATATATATATAGTGTGTGTGTGTGTGTGTGTGTGTGTGTGTGTGTGTGTGTGTGTGTGTGTGTGTGTGTGTGTGTGTGTGTGTGTGAACTGCTCAATACTTTTCTGGTAGACTTGATAAGAACTGTAAAGTTGCAGTGGAAAATTGGAAAATTCAGATATAATAACGCAATTGCTTTCTGCGATGCCAGATTGCTATCAGACAGTTGCAACTGCCATTGACATGTTGTTCTGTCAAGCGAATACTTCTGTTGGTCTTGACTTTATTGAAAGCAAACTACTTATGGAGGAAGCGAGACTGATGAAGACCGAAGAAGAAAATACAGGACCGAGCCATGCTTTCTCGAGCAAAAGTTTTTCGAATTGGAGAATAAGGAAACTAGTAGTGAGAGCCAAAGTACATATGAGTTTCCCTATGAATGTCATCTGCGTAGTCGTAGAGGTCATAAAATGGTAGACTGCCCTGCCAACCGTACGAAATATGGTAAAAAGTGCTCAGTAAAATGCAATATGACTGAAGATCAAGAAGACGAGATAGCTTTAGTGGCATCGGAAGCTGTGATGATAAGCTGTGACAAAAGAGGTAACATAAGCTTTGTTGTTGACCGTGGAGCAACACAACATTCAACAAATAAGAAATATGAGAAGTATTTAACAGATTTAAAGTCAGTTAACTATAAAATCATCTTTCCCTCTCCCTCTCCCTCTCCCTCTCCCTCTCCCTCTCCCTCTCCCTCTCCTCTCCCTCCCTCCCTCTCCTCTCCTCTCCCTCTCCCTCCCTCTCCCTCCTCTCCTCTCCTCTCCTCTCCTCTCCCTCCCTCTCCTCCCTCCTCTCTCCCTCTCCTCTCCTCTCTCCTCTCCCTCTCCCTCCTCTCCTCTCCTCTCCCTCTCCCTCTCCTCTCCCTCTCCCTCCCTCTCCTCTCTCCTCTCCTCTCCCTCCCTCTCCCTCTCCTCTCCTCTCCCTCTCCCTCTCCCTCTCCCTCTCCTCTCTTAAATAAATTCAAGATGAAGTACTTAACGGTTTTACCCAATGATTAATGTATACTAATTATCTTCTGGATTTTCTCACAGTTATGTAATCGCAAACTTTCACTATTCGTATACCTCTAACGTGTCTGGGAAAAACCCACTAATTAGCTAATTACGTGAGAGGCAAACAAGTTGACCTTCATTTTCAATTTTGATGTTTAGGTTCTAGAAAACAAAAACACGGTTTTGATATTAAAAAATTAGCAAGATAAAAGTAAAATATATCGGTGATCAGCACATTACAGATTTTTCATTTGGTGTTTAAGAGGGTATGATGACAGAGTGGCTATTAGTATCGTTTGCAGATTCAGAATGGAGGGTCAGTTTAAGCATCCCTTTCCAGCAATAGTTGCGGGGCATCGGTTTGTGGGAAATCGCGTTTTGTCTTGAATTTTCTAAAAAATATCAGAACTTTTGAAAAAATTATTTGGTTCTACGGCGAGTGGCATCCATTATTCAAGGATCTCTAAGTGGAATTTCAGAAGAGTTTACCTGATATGGAGCAGTTTGTCGATGAAAAACCGGTCTTAATAATAATTGACGATATTATGCGCGAAATTAACGGTTCGGTGGTGGATACTTTCACAAAGGGTTGTCATCATAGAAACCTAAGTGTGTTTGTCTTAACGCAAAACATATTTCACAAAGAACGTGTACAGAGAAATGTTTTACTCAACGCTCATTACATAATTTTAATTTCACCAGACAACCCAAAATTTTTAGAGGCTGCGTATTTGGATCCCACTTCAAATCCATACGGGTATTTACTGTTCCATTTAAAGCAGAATCCGCCAGATGTGCTACAATATAGAACAAGTATATTCGGGCCGCAACGCATTTCCCAAGTATGTATAGCAAGAAAAGGATTTAAGCCTCATATTCATAAAGATTACATCATATATGATGGCTGACGTTTTAATCAAAAACACCGATATCCTTCACGCATTAGCCATATTAAGTAAATGTTAACGTGACCCTTTATTGAAATGTTTGGATAATAATGTTTGAATGTATCTGTGAGTGAACACACAACATTTTAAAAGGTCGTATGCCTCTGTTAAATCGATAAGAAGCAGTAACTCTCTCAACATAAGCACACTTTAGGACTCTTAGCGCAGAGAGGCGATTCTATAAAAAGGAAGAAACAGTTTGTTGTACACAAGGGTGGTGCATTTCTACCTCTCATGATGGGACCATTACTGGTGGTATTCTGAGCAATTTGTTTCAATAACTATGGACCACTAGGTGAGAATTACGATACCGGTAGTGAATCGCGGGAAATATTGTAAAGAACCTCTCGAGAAGAAGGCTTTCACTAGAATAGGATGCATGGCAAACACAACATGGATGCTGTATAATATGATCCCTCGCATTCGGCAGAGTTTTCCGGCATAACACCATTAGCTAACGCTGTAAAAGGTAAATATGTTGCTGTGCAAAATTAGCTGGAGGTACAGGAAGCTTATACGCTGAATAAACCAACCAGAAAAAGCTTCATGCAATAGATATGTTGTCAGCAACCTTTACCTGGAAAGCGGATCTTGGTGGTATGCGAACTTTAAGTAAACACAATAGTGGCTACAATTGCATACTAACGGTTATTGATGTGTTTAGCAAGAGGGCATGAGCGAGAACTCTTACAATGAATCTGTAATTGAAGCATTCGCAGATATTTCTAAGGAGTATGACAATACACCTTTTCAAGAAACAAAATATAAATTTCAATGTAACAAATAACCCCGATGTAAAAGCATCTGTAGTTGAAAGATTTAATAAAACATTGAAGACAAAGAAGTGGCGTTATTTCACCTATAAAAGTTCCCACAGGTGTATTGATGTGCTCCAAAAACTTTTGACTGCTCAGTTCTTAAGTTTTCAGACTCTATTACTCTGTTGGGTATGACTGTATCTTCAAATCTCTCATAGGTTGACCATCTTCTGTCAGCTACCAAAACAGCTGCTCGTAAAATAGGCTTTTTGTACAGATCTAAGCAGTACTTTACCTCTCGACAACTCCTTCTGCTGTATAAGGCCCAAATTCGGCCTCATCTGGAATATAATTGTCACCTTTGGGTTAGTGCTCCCCAATACGCTCTCGATATCGTTGATCGTATTCAAAAGAGAGCGATTAGGCTTATAAATGACCCGTCCTTAACTTCTCACATACAGTCCCTTGAGCATAGAAGGATGGTTTCAGTTCTTTCTTTGCATTATCGTTATTACAACGGCTATTGTGCTGCTGAATTATATTCTTTGATACCATCTCGGGCTATCTTTGCGAGAAACACTCGGTTCGCTCATTCACATCATCAGTATGCAGTACAAATCTCCACTTGTCGTACCAAACGGGCGCAATCCACATTTTTCTACACGGCTTCTAAACTCTGGAATGATCTCCCTAGTTCCTGTTTTCCTCTCACTTATAATATGAGAAAATTTAAGGTAGCTGTTGATAGGCATCTATTGGCAATTCATTATCCCTCTATCCATCCTCCTAAGTGTTCCTGAGTGCTTTAGCACGATAGGCCTTATTTAGCCTGTTCAGGTCCACAATCATAAAAAAAAAAACAATAGCCCGCATTCAAGTATAAAGAAGGCCCCTGCGGCTGTAAACGATCAAAACGTTTTGGAAGTGTGGAATAACCTGTACACGAAAGGCTTAGGCACAGCACGTCACCCTAAAGATAAGGTCGATAAGCATGTCAGAATCTCCAGAACTAAGTACACCTTTGAGAAGGGATATGAAACGAATTGGAGTGACAAAGTTTTTACAATTAGTGAATCGATAAAAGGAACACCTCCAGTTTACCGAATAATCGATCTTAATGAAGATCTTGTTGTGGTTACTTTTTACGAGGAGGAATTGCAAGTGGTTACGGTTGATAAAGACAGGGTGCCTTTATCAACCGTAACTTCAAAACCGATCAGAGTTTGGGAGAGAAGAGTCGTGGCCGATATTAACAATACCTGTTCGAGTGGTGTGGATACACTGACAAATTTAGTAGTTAGCTCACTACGTTTAGCCTTACAGTTGGGGTATCGTCCATATCAAAATATAGCTATGAAACCAATACCACCGCATCTCACTAGTATATGGATTGGTTTTCCAACACACACGTTTGTTTATTGCTACATCATTGAACCGCAAATTGTGGGTGATGTTTTATCGCCATTTATACGTACAGTTTTTCAGAAAACTATGCTTAGGGGAGTCATAATGATATGGTTTTTCCACCTGCACACTACATTCCTGTGATGACACGCGAAATTGAAAACATTGAGATTAATATAAAAACAGATACGGGAGCAGCAATGCCATTCGAATTTGGGACGCCGTGTCTGAAGCTACGCTTTAAGAAAGTGCAATAATGGTTTGTCTTTATCAAGAATATATCAGCCCCATTTACAGAGGCGCACCATATCAACGTGACATGGTATAGGAAGCTGGTTAGGTTGTATGTTTAGAAATATAATACCGTTATTTAAGTCTGGTGTAAAGACTATTGGAAAAGAAGCTCTAAGGACAGGTAAGAACATTCTTTGTCATTTCAAGAAAGATTTCACGAGGCAAGTAGCAACCAAGTAAAGCCGACGGGAAACCATATCAACGTGACATGGTATAGGAAGCTGGTTAGGTTGTATGTTTAGAAATATAATACCGTTATTTAAGTCTGGTGTAAAGGCTATTGGAAAAGAAGCTCTAAGGACAGGTAAGAACATTCTTTGTCATTTCAAGAAAGATTTCACGAGGCAAGTAGCAACCAAGTAAAGCCGACAGGAAAATCTATAAAATGACAGAAGGTTCGGACTATAATAGAATACCTCTGTCCGATAATAACCAGTCTCTACCGAGAGCTGCTAAGAAGAAGAAACCTACTTACGACGATATACCTTCAAAACATTGGCTTTTCTACATGCACAATCGCGTGAATGCATCAAGTCCGAATTGGATTTGTTCGCTTTACCGTCAACACAGACAAGTATCGAGAGTGGTGAATAGATATTTTACAAACCCTTATCAGCTCTGAGTGATGATGCCCCAATAGAATTTGTAGTGCCTGAAAATGGAAACGATTGCATAGATTTAAGTCAGACCATGTTGTACGTCACAGCTAATGTTCTAAAGCAAGACGATACAGCTCCTACTGACGCGGATACTGTAGCACCGTTAAACAATTGCACACAGTTCAAATTACAAGACGAAAATTATAGACGCTAGTTTACTGGTGAGACGTATGAGGATCAAGCCAACCATTCGAGACTTCTGGAAATAGTGTTAACTATACCTGCAGGCATAGAGTGAAAATCATTGGACAATGTTTTCCTGGGTCAGTTACCTAAACGATGCATCGTAGGGTTTGTAGCAAATAAAGCCTTCAACGGTGATTACGCCCGTTCAATGTTCATCACAGCAATATTAACAACATGTCGTTATATATTGACAACCAGCAAATTCCTTCGAAGGCCTTACAACCAGACTTTACAGCTAATGGTTTATATGTAAGAGCGTATCACACATTATTCCCCTGTACGGGTATTCATTTTTTGAATGAGGGCAACGATATATCGAGAAGCGATGACCCTAACGGCTGCTGTTTAAGGGCTTGGAAGAAACTCTTGGGGAAACAGTTAACTGTTTCGTGTATGCCGAATTCGATAACGTGATCGAGATCGATAAACATCGGAATGTCATCGTTATTTTACCTGTTAAAAGGGGGTAACTCTAGACCACGAGCTTCAGTGTATAGCAGTAGTTGAAAGAAGATGGACGGACACTTGGACGTACAAGGGTTTAGAGGTGTTGAGAACGAATTCATACCAAAAGGAATTGCCGTGGTTACAGATCATGGGGGTTTATTGCTGATGCTGATAAAACCATACCGAAATCATTTTATATCAAAACCCATGTCAAAACAGATATTTAGAAAATAAATACCATAGCGGGCGAGGTATGCACCTTACAACGATTTCCAAGAGGAGTTGATAAGAGCGTTGCTACCGCTTAACAAAGTTCACGTTAGGAGTAGTGAAAAACAGCGGTTTCTAAGATTTCTTCACAAACCAATACTAAACCTGGACGAGATTGGTTGTCCGTCAAATAAAGAATTGAAAAAGGAAGAAAAGGCGTATAGTGGTTTAAACCATACCATCGAAGCGCCTATGTGTGCTCTGGAAAATACATTACTATTGCAGGACTGGTCGCGTACCAACTGCAAAGATATATGGGGTACAAGTGTTGAGATGTTAATCTCCAGCTACAAGAATGTGTTTCAACTTGTATGTGATTCTAATCAATTACCGAGGCTTGCACTTAGACCGTGTACAAATCAGGCCAACATTTGACAGCTATCTATGTTGGCGAGAATGGTAACGAGGAATATTTTAATTCCTTTGGACGACCTCCGCTAAGATACCATTTACGCTTCCTGGAGAAGAATTCTAGATGGTTCCATTAAAACAAAACGACGCTGCAGGATTACCATTCGGATGTGTGTGGACTTTATACGATAATGTTTTTATATTTTAGATTAAATAATTTACCACTGCTTAATTTTGGTTTTTCACTACGTGTTTAATTATAAATAGTGAAATAATCAAGTTACTGTATAATGCTTGTTTTTCTACAATTCTACTCTGGCAAAACAAAATAATTTTAGTACTTTAGTGATTTTAATTAAGGCTTAGGGTGACTGTAACGTGCGAGATGCAAAAAACAAAACTCAAGTCTGATGTTGATTTGAAAACAATTTTTGCGAACAGTCAAGGGTCCGGAATCCCTATGCGGTCACTATGCTATTTCAAATTCATCCGCCATAACAATGAAGATGAAGTGTATGATCAAAATTGGAAAGGAAGGTCAATTATGTAATTTGCTGATTAGTGGGGTTTTCCAAACACACTAGAGGTACTTGAATAGCAAAAGGTTGTTATTGAGGTTACATAACCGGGGGAAATCCAGAAAATAATTACTTTATATTAATGATTTCCGGGGAAATCGTTAAGTACTTTATCTTGAATTTATTTCTACATTACTTTGCGCGTTAAAAATTGGACTGTAATTAAAAAAATATGTTTATTTGATTGAGATTGAATTGATTGCGATTGATTTGGTTAATTGATTTGCTTGAGATTGACCTGATTGAGATTCATTTTGATCAAATTCTATTACAGAAAACCTTCATTAGTATTAAAAATGCAGCAGTAGATAAGCGTCATAAACAATTATGGGACCAGGGAAGGGGTGAATCCATGAACAAGTTATGAGTTACGAGATAGTATGCTGACCACTTATTAGAATACTATTTCAAACATGCTGGAAACCACAACTTTAAATTTTTTAATATTAGGAAATTAGAAAAGTTGGAAGAAATGGTCAAAATGACGGATGCGGCGGTTCTGGTGTTAAGACCTTGGTAATAGTTTTGAAAGCTACTTTGCATTTCTTGTTCTTTTATAATAGTAAATGACCATGAAAATGCCAAATTCCAAAATTCTGATTTAATAAAAGAGTTTTCTTTGAAACAGGATAAAACTTACAACAACAAATCTTACAATTATTTACTAAAATCAGTTAAATATAAAATTAACCGAAATAATCTAATTTCTATTAAAGAGATAACACACTAGTAATTATGTAGAAAGTTAGTCATTTTATTATTAATGAAAGTTTAAAAATCTTAAATAGAGATCCTACAAGAAAATTTCAAAAAGATGTGAAACAATTTGCAAAACTACAATATTTGCTCGCACCAAAATTATACGGTTTCATAAAAATTAAAAGTGTTTCCATTAGATCAGTAGTTTCTTACATGCACGCACGTAATCGCAAATAAACTAACTAACGATTTAAGGTGCACATCAAAGCATTCTATTAAGAATTGTTTACAACTAATTAAACTTCAAAACAAAATTACCAATACCTAATAAAACTGTAAGCTTCTTAAATAATTTTTTTATTTAATAATAATGTTAAATTAGTTACAAAAATAGAGTTAATCCAATTGTTTGATCTCTGTGTTAATCAAAATTATTTCCCATTCAATAATGAGATTTATTTACCAAAAAAAAATAGTTTACCTATGGGGAGTCCAATTTCGGCAATTTTAACTAATTTTGTTTATAGATAATTTAGAAGATAAAATTTTTGAATTAAATATTTTTGATGAGACTGTATTTTGGTTTAGTTCTGTTGAGGATATTTTATCATAGTTCATTAGATGTTATTGATGATTCCTTAATTAATATTAAAAAATTACAGATTAACGAAAAATTTATCATAGAGACAAAACAAAATAGGGTCATTCATTTTTTATATTTAAACATAAAGATTAATACACAAAACAAGTTTGAGTTCTCCATGTTTAGAAAATCTACACACAGATATTACAATTACAAACGATTCATGTCACCATAAAACACATAAGTTAACTGCATATAGATCATTAGTACATAGAGCGATGTTATTACCATTAAACCAAACAAATTTTAATAAAGAAATGTCAATTAGAGGATAAATTACACAAGCAAATGGGTATATTTCAAATATAATCGTCACTTTAGCTAAAAATTAATAGCACAAATTTTAAATCAAAAGCATTTACTCAAATAACACAGACCCGGCAGAAAATAAATACATGTCAATTTTATATTTCGGAAAAATATCAGAAAAAGTAGCTCACATATTACAAAAGAACAAGGACAAGGTAGCATTCAAAACTAATACCAATGCGTATTTAATGCAAAAAACAATATTGTGAAATCGGGTATTTATAAATTGAACTGGACATTCTGTCATTCTATTTATATTGGACAAACACTTAGGAACTTTGATATTAGATTCAAGAACACATTAGATGTTACAAATATAAACACACAGCCAAACTAAATTACTCCAAACGACTAATAGTAAATAATCACTTTATGACTTTACAAAACAATATTAAATTATTACATGTTTGTAATGAAAAAGACAAATTAGATGTTTTGAAAGAATTCGAAGTTTATAAACATAAACAGAAAGTACCTTTAATGAACGAACAGGTTGATCTTATAAACTCACCTTTACCAGACTTTTTTGCTGTTTCGCCTTGATAATAATTTTACCATAACTGCTTGTTATTTCTTTACTTACATATTTTCGTTCAAAGATTATCCAGGTTGGATTGCAACGCGTAAAGTAATAAATAATTATATAAAATAAATTGTTAAATTGTATTGTGCTTAAAGCATTAGTGCTATAAAATATGGAATTCCACGAAGTAAGGTTAAGAATATAAAGTATTTCTTTTAACTAATTCTTTTTCTTATTGTAGTTAACAGCACAATTTTGTGTTAAAATACCGTGTATTTATTTTTCTACATAATCCGCTATTTACGGCTACGTCATATTTTAATTTGAAGCAAAACGTTGTCTTACCAGACATTTTTTAGATATGGGAATTGGTGGATGTCAGATTGTGTTAAACTTCAATAATAAGGTCGTTTCTATAAATAGTAGTTCAAATGCATTTGGCCTTTGCTACTTTTTTGGACAGGTTAACTTTATAGCCGTAAAATAAGAATTTGTTTTTTTATATTATAGTTAAGCACCATTAAATTACGTGTTCAATTCCAGCTACACGGGTGCGCCTTTAAAATTCAATTTTTAGTTCCTGTGTAAAGAACCATGATCCTTTACAAATTTTTTTAAATTAATTATTCGTTAATTAACCTGATTTAATTAAATTGCAGAAATCGTCAATATATATATATATATATATATATATATATATATATATAGTTTTCTACGTCCCTTCCAGTCTAACAACCATTGTCGGAGTTAATTACCACCGAACGGCTTCCGCCTTCCGAGGTTTGCAATATAACCGCAAGACACGCTACTCTCGCTTTCAACCGAGATAATGGAGTAGTGATGACACGACGTGATTAGCATTTGGGTGGTAATGGGTTCGATTCCCGTTACCGTCTACCTTGTATGAGTTTTTTTCAGAGGGTTTTCCTCATACACACGTAGCGGCTACTTAGGCGAATGCTGGAGTAGTATTTTCGCTCTTAGAACCCTAACTCTGTTCCTTCCTATCCCACGTGCATATATACGTAATGTATGTATGTATGCTGGGAATCCATGATTGTGTCTGAAAGAGCTTGGAAAGCTCAAGCAGCCCGCCTTCTCCCTTGGGGAAATATGTGGTCATTTCCTTCCTTTTTCTACTCTCGCTCTCATTGTCTCTGCATTCTGAGCCCGGGCGCTAATCATCATGAGGCCTAGTGCCTATTCATCCGCATTCTCCGTTGAGTCAACTCGACTCAGTCCGCCTGAAGTTATTTCACTACACCAGGGTTTACTTCTGTTTAAACCTTTATTTAAGTTAATTACACGACCGTACACATACGCCAGTAAACGACGCCACGCGGGCGCCGGGCAGTATTCCCGATGTAGTCTTTTACTTAGTCAATTGGATAAAAAGGTATCTGCCTGAGTTCGGCCAATCCCCGGAGTATCAATTAAACAGAGCCCAGAATCTTTTAACTGATGCTCTACACACATCTTACACAAACCTATATGAACACGCCTTCACAGGCAAATGAAAAAGCGACGTGCAGTGAGCCTACAGATTAAAAGTAACCGCTTAAAATTAGTTTTTGTCAAAGAGTTCTTCTTAGTAAAAGTCCAGATACCCATTATACTTCACCAAAGAAGTCCTGCGCCTGTATCCGATCCAAATCGCATATCGCGATAACCTAGAATTATCGAAGGAATCTTTCTTCAATAATACGGTACCGAGCGTAACTAAGCGGCTAGCGCATTATGCGTTTCTGCACCAAGTATACTCAAAACGAGAATATTCATATTTAATTGCAAAGAGTTAAACAATTCTTAAACACCACCAATTCTGTTTTCACTGAAATCTCCACCCTAATCCACCATAGTTAACATTGTACTGTAAATAGGTAGTTAGTTAAGAAAGCCCCTTCAAATGTTAGTTTCTTTTTAATTTTCATGCGTGTAGGTAGCGGAACGCGAAAATATTATTATTGTAGTAAACGTTTGTCAAATCGCCATTGTTACCGTGATAAAAAAATAATTAGTGGATTTTTAATATCTCGATAATACGTCGTAATTTGATATTTTCAAAATGTTTTATTTATATCTTTTTATGCAAGGAATCTGAGAATGTACGAAACTGATATTGGCTAAGGGTTGAAAACACATGTTGGGGTTTGAGTATCAGATGTACGCTTAGGGACCTCTTTACGGTGGGCGCGTAATGAATCATTAGAATTTCTATACGCGCGCTCTTGATGTAAAAATGTTAAATGCTAAATGTCATTAGTAATTCATTAATTACGACTGAACATAGCGCAAATCCAAAGGGATCTTTCTTTGGTACGTTGAAACTCGAGACGTAAATGTAGGGCTTGTTACGGACAAATGCATATTTTTAAAGTTAAGATGTCGTGCAATAATTAATATGAAACTGTTCCAACGTATATTAATGTTTCTTGTTCTTTTTATTAGAGTTAGAAGTCAGAGGGGAAGGCAGTTGCAGTTAGAGTATCAATCGAACCAGATCGGATTTGGCTAATTAAATACCTTCGTTGTAAACAGTTTGTCTTTAAAATATTTCGTGCGTGTACATTTTCTTTTCAATTAGCGAACACTAATCTGTCTTCTCTTTCGGTTGTTAGTTGTAATGTGTTTTTCAAACATTAATCTATAAATAACATTCACCCTTTTTGGAAGTTAAACCGCGTATGTTAACGATTTGCGTCTGTGATTAATTCAAGTGTAAGTAGATATTTTGTTTATATAAATTAAGGCTTGCCGCAAATAATTTCCAGCCTATGTAACGTATTGAACATCATACATTGCCTTGCAAAGGTATCTCATTCGCACGCGGGATGATTAAGTTGAAATCTCCCAAAATAAGACAGTGCAGGGTTCCCTCCCCTATATATATACATAAATAAAACTCCCTATTATATTGCGTTATATAAATTAATATCAGTTCTTTTAGAGTGTGTAAACACACAGTTAACTATATTTTTACAACAAACGTAACGAGAGAAAGTGAAGCTACCTGCTGACCCAGATACCGCTATTAGAGAACGGCGTCCACCAGGAAAACCGACCAACTCCCGACCGCCTGAGGGATGTTGGATGTTTAAGAGCACATGTGATATCAATGTATAGATCGTTTCATGGTTCTAGAGCGACTTCTCAAGAGGTAGAGGGGAAAATTCCGCATAAAAACTCGGCTAGCGAAATCATAGGCGTGCGTAGTGTTATTTTTACATATAAGATTAAAAATTATTTTTTACGTTTGCAAATTGCGTTGGATTTTACGTGTATATTTTTCATGAAACGTCATTAAATAAAACCTTCATCCAACAAAGAACGTTATGCACACAACACGCATTTTGTGCACGGATTCATCCCCTCTGCCTTTTCACTCGTCGTAGCCCTAGAACCATGCCACGGACTTTAGTTGTGTTTATTTTTATCCGAATTATTTTCATGTATCTTTTTGCATATTAATTAAATTAATATTAAGTGTGAATAATTATTTAGCTCCTGTATATAATAGCCATAATATATGTATAAAACCCTTATGCGTTCATTATTCAATGCGGACTAATCTGGTAATTAGTGATCCGCTCCAACAAACGAGCAACTCCCCTTTTTATATTATTAAAAACCGATTGAACTAAACCAAGACAATTAAAGTTAAACTTAAATTACAAAGTAAGCAAAAGGTAGCTTACACCTGCAGGAAAGTATTTGAAAAATTTTAATTCCACCTACACGCCTAACTTCTTTGTCGTGAATTAATATTAAAAAAATGTTTCTGTGTTGTGGATAGACACTAATTATACCCCGTTATAAATTATGCCTTTATACCATGTTATTCCAAAAACGTTCCGACGCATTTAAGTTATAATTAAGTTATAATCTATAAATTAACTTTTGGGCAATAGATAGGTGAGAATTGTGCGCTATTAAAATTCAGTTTGTTGTTCCCATAGGAAACCAGTTACTTCTTGCCTCGAATTAATACGAAAAGTAGTTCTTTTGTGAAATGTGTAGGATACAAGTTATTCCAAAAAATCTAGAGACATGTTTGACTTTACAGTTTATGTTAATTAATGGCGCAAATTATGCGCCATAAAATTCAATTTTTGGTTCTTGTAGGAAACAAGCACTTGAAAAAATTCTTATTCGACCTATATGCCTAACTTCTTCGCCATAAATATATAGAAATGTTTTTATAATATGGTTAGACATCAATTATGTCCCGTTCAACTACGCCTTTATAAGAGGCAAGCGACGTATTTAAGTTCACACCTTTATATCTATGTATAAATTATTTTTTTTGCGCAATAAGTAGATGCGAATTATGCGCTATGACAATTCAGTTTTTTGTTCCTATGGGAAACAAATTATTCTTAGCCTTAAATTAATACATAACTTTGCAACTCTAAACCTATCTATGTACCAAGTTTTTCTTGCGCAATAAACGAGCACAAAATTGTGCGCCATTCAAATTTAATTTTGCGCCCCTGTTAAAAACAAGTAATTAAAAAAGATTTACTTTGTAACAGGAAACTAGTATAGCAACTAGTGTTTTGGTGTTAACTTTGGCAACAATTATGCACTATTAGCCCAAATTTTGCGTCTCTATAAAAAGAAATTAGAACACAAGAAACTAGCGACACATTTAACTATACAGCTTTATTGTTATGTGACTATGTGTAATGTTATTAAATTTTACGTTTTTATATAAAAACAAGTTATATCAAGAAGATTTATCGTCACATTTAATTTCACAACTTTAGACTTATGCATAAAATAAGTTTTTTGTTCAATAAATAGGCGCGAATTATGCGCCATTAAAATTTAATTTTGCGCTCTTATAAAAAAATCAAGTCAGAGAAAATTCCATCGATAAAATTGACATTATAATCGTGAATTAATAAGAAAGTGTTTTTCATTGTGCACTGTGCTGTTAAATTGAATTTTTAGCGCAAAAAATAGGAGCAAATTATGCGCCATTCAAATTTAATTTTCCGTTCCTATGGGAAACAAATTATTGGAAAATAGCACCTGCAGAGCTAACGTCATGGCAGTAATTATGGTTAATCATGGTTAGGATTGTGTCCCGTTATTTTTTATAGGCAACAAGTTTTAACAAAGAAAATTTAGCCATACAAAATTAGCTTCACAATTGTAAACGTATTATTTTTGCTCAATAAATAGGCGCCAATCTTGTTATAATTGTGTTCCAATTGTTTGCCTCCTTAGATAACATTTTGCGCTTCTATAGAAGACAATTCATGACAAACAAGTCTTGTAACACATTTAACTTCACAGTTTTATAATTAATCATTGCAAATTCAGCACTATTTAGGTTAACTTTTTTGTGCCTAATAGGAAGCAACTTATTTGAATAGTCTGCCTTCGAGGAAAACCTTATAACCGTGAATTAATACTTAAATTTGCGTTTCTTGTGTAATATTTAAACCTCAATTATGCGCTGCTGTGTACTTACGCAAAAATTATGTTTTTTTGTGCAATAAGTAAGAATAAAAATAAAATTTTGGTAATAACTTTTTTTTGTGGGAGACAAAATTTAACATTAATAGCCGCATAATTCGCTCCTAATTACAGCACAATCAAAGTTAATTTAAGAAGTTGACGGTTCCGTGTTAATAATATCTTTGCTATTAATTATATTCCATTGGAGAGCTCTATCGGCGCATAATTGGCGCTTAGTTACACACATATTTTAATCATATTGGAAATTGACCCACTATTTTTTGACGCACCTCAGGAATCTGCTTTGAATGCTAAAATCTTTTTATCTTAGTAACTTACTTTTTGTTATTTTTTAGTGGACTGCTCGAAAAGCTTCTTAGTCCCAGTGATTTTTCTGTTGTTACTGTCGCGATTTGTTTGTGGTATTGCATTTAGTGCAGTGTTACTTTTTACTGCTTAGTGTTCATTGTAATTGTTACTGCGGAAGTGAGAATGTCAGAAAAGGATCTCTTGCGTTTCTCTGGGTTCGATAGAAATTTGTTACCTATTCGGACAACATCCGCGGGGCTTTTCGAGGTAATTGGATATGCCGTTCCATGGGGTCCGATGCACTGCCCAGAAAGCAGGATTATTCGCACGTTGCGCTATGGAATCGAGTTGTGTAACTGTGCAAAAATAAATTATGATGTTCAAAGCAGAACTTTGCGGTATCTCTGCTTGAGTCGAAATAACCGATTGGTTGGGTTGAAAACAGGAGTTCAGAGAAATTGTCTAGGATACTTAGTTACTCATTTTATGGAGGGGTTTGATCTGCCATACTCTGTAAAACTCTTGCTTAACGTCCAAAAAGGTCACCAGATTGAATTGCTGATGATTGAATGTCTTGGACGTCTCTGTAAACAGGATTTAACGTATCGTGACACGTTGTAAGGTCGAAATCTGAATTGCTTGTTATGACAAGTTGCATTGACTTCTAAGTCCCCTCGCTAGGCTCAGCTCAAAGCACTCTGTAGGATGAGAAAATCGTGAGGTCATGATGCTGGAATCTGATTTTCCGTCCGTCAAAAAATATGCGAGTGAAATATATTTATTGTCAATTTCGGTCAGTAAGTTGAATAATAGGGACCGAATTGCGCCTTTTCTTGAACTATGTGGTGACTTAGTCTGAGATTATACGGACGCAGACAGGATTCGCATTGTCCAATTGCACTTCGGAAAAATTTAGGTTCTGGAACAGTTCAAGACAACTTTCTAGAAGTTTTTTTAAGATAGTGCCAAGCTGGGGATTGTCGGGAGACTGAATATATCACCCTTTCCATGGTCAGTGGAGATAACATTGACTTCAATCTCGGTGAAGTATGATTCTGATCAGTCCGTCAAACTGTTGCCAAAAAGCTTTACAGTTTGACCTTCGTCTAGGGATTTGGTTTTGCATCTGAGGTGTTGAGGCAATTGTATTCCGTCTTGAGAGTCGGAATGCCGATAGTGCTTTAATGGTACTAAGATTTCAACTGCTTCCATAATAACGGAAGCTTAGTCGGTCATGATCTTTTTAGATCTTGGGTGATTACAAGGTTGAGTGTAATAATGTGGGTAGAGGTGTGTTCAGGACAGTTGGCATTGGAAAAGTTTTATTACGCTATAGGTCAAAGATGCTAAAAGAGCTGGGCAAAATAAGGTGTGGATCAGAAAAGGTAAGTGATTGGAAGGTATCGTAGTGCCTATATAGCGTTCTCGATCAAAATAGTTGGCAATGAATTTTGGACAGAGGATGTGATCAATTATAGAAGTATGTATCAAAGTAGGTCAACGAGAATCTAATATCCTTGCCAATGATTGTTGAGACTATTAAAGCGGTGACACGATGTTCGTGTTATGTAAGTAGGGGTAGTAGTTGTGTTGTGGTCATGAAATAGTTGTTTATAGTAACCGATGCGGGTTTCTGCTGCGCAAGCAGATGTTCGACATTAGTAGTAGGGGCAAAATATAGCGTCAAAGATTCTATTCGTCCTAGTACGCTTGGCAGGGAAGACCTGTAGGAGAGAGGGTGTTAGACTTTTTAAAACGTATTTGTGAGTGGTAGAATGTGTAGTGTTTTTTTGTGTGTGTAGTATCTTAAAACCTAAACACACTGTCACGTTTCAAAACCTTAAATCTGATCCCGGCCTTAGACATTATTTTGATTTTGAACGCAATATTTACGATGGTGTGACTTAATGCCATTTTCTACCTCCTTCTGAGTCACGGTATTCCGGTGACAGAAATCAAACTTGCCTAAATTTAAAATCTGTTTAGGAGCAAGGCATGGGCATGGTATTGTTCTAGTTCGTTCAACGTCAACTGTTTGGCTCACAGTTTCCGCGCGTGTTATTACTGTGTTCTTTACCAATGTTTGTACAAGCAGGTTAAATGTTTTTTTGTGCGGTTCTGAAACAGCGCTAGCTTTGGTGCAATATCGAAATTTTCAATTTTTAATGAACGTAATTTATTCATTACGATTATTAGCCACGTTTTCTGAACTCGAACCTGTTTTATCATGCGTTAGTAAGTTAAGCGCCTTGCTCCTAAGCAGATTAAAAGTTTAGGTAATAAGCACAATCAATTCAGTTCAACCACGTTTAAAATTATCCTAGTTTAACAATACATGTGGCATCTAACACAAAGTACAATAATAATAAAAATAATAATGTATTATGTTGTGTTGCATTGCGCTGCTTCAGTACGTGGGTTTTCCAATGGGCGCTATGCCTGTTTACATTGTGTTGTGATGTTGATGAGTGTCCTAAAACAAGACCTAGTATGGATTTAGCGGTGTTCAACTGGTGTAGTTGAGGTCCTTCGAATATCTGAAATAGAAAAAAACGTATTAGTTCAGTCATCGCAATTACTACTAGTAATAGAATTACTGTGTCGTGAAGCAGACGTTTTCTTAACGCGATCCCAGGCACCTTCAGTTCTTTCGCTCTCTCACTACGGGTGGTTTCGATTTGGCCTAATGTACGCTATATAACTTCTGTAACTCTGGTGGCGCGTCAGTATGCTTTCACTGCGGGAGACGTGGGAACCACGGTCATCCTGAGAAGTTAGTGGTATGATCACCACCGCCCGGTTGGTACGGGTTTTTGTGCTTTAGCTGGAGTTTTAATTTTCTGCGCACTTGACACAGAGTACTGCAGCCTACACCAACGTAGTGCAGGAATCTCTGATATGGGTGACACAGCCCGATGCCGGATTTCCACCTCAAGTCTTCGACGGGGAAACAAAGACGAACCACGTACTCCACCTGCCGGATCTTTCTTTCTTGTTTGTAGTTAGACCGACAATAGCGGGATAGAACGTCATTGCTTTTTATCTTGAAATAAGGAATGGTATTAGTCGCTGGTAAAGCAAACGTTGCTATTGGAAATTTCTAGGTAGTTTAAACTCAACTAATGCCATCTGATAGGCGTAGTACGGAATATATGCCTTTCCATATACTGCATCAGCTTCTCGGTTTTTAGTTAATACAGGGTGTGTCCTTGGAATTGGTAAATCCTATTTTCATCGGTCCAGTTTACGGGAGAGGTGACTCAGTCCCCTTGAGGATTGGCGTGGCCGTAGTCAGGCGATCTGGATGTCTTGTTGGTTTTTCCTTTTTCGTCAACCAATGTAGACTCGTCTGCTGCAACGTGGCTGTCTTTCAGGCGACGTTACTGCAGGAGTGGTAGGTGTTTTCTTCTTCCGTTTTCGGTTGGTGTTTTGGCTCTTCGGGGATTCTCGGGCTGGTCCAACAATCATAGAATCTTGTTTGGGGCTGAATTGTTCCTGGTTAGCAACGGCGACAGCGGTGCCCCAACGCGGAAAATCCAGATCTTCAGCTGTGTGGCTAGGTATTGGTGCTCTACCTTTTTCTACTCAGCATCATGGGAACGACGTTGGTTAAAGCACGTTACCGGTGATTTCAGCATTTTCGCAAACGCGATATACCGTTTTCACCTTACTAATAGCAAACACAGCGTAGATAAAAACCATTATAACCAATCATGAATAAACCATGTCGTTAAAAAAAATCATCATTGAAATACATACAATACATCTCTTTTAAACAGGTAATTTGGCAAATCAAAGTAAACTCCATCTCCGTACAATGGCAAAACATTTTTCACAATATTCCCACACACTTGCTCTTTGTAATTGTTTTGCTCAAGTTATACTTGATATTTCTGGAAACGTTTATACAGAACAAAGCGTTGAATTATATGAATTACAAATGTTTGAATGCGCTGTTATTTGACATAATTATTTTTTAAAAATCATGAATATTCAATTGTTTAGACAAACAAGTTTCTGAATTTTTTAAGTATATAAATTTTTACACACGCTGTTATTTTCTGACATTATCTATTATAATTATTTACAATATTATTAACCTTCACGTGTGTTTTGAAACTTTTTGGATAACTAAACAATATCAGAATTTGATACTTTGAAATTGGGCGCCACTCCGATTCGATAATTTTTGTAAAGTAAACAAAAAAATTTTTATTGGAAAACAAAAGAAGTAATTTTAATCAAAATATAATAAACTCTCTCGTGTATTAATTATCTCAAGTGTATTTCATTAAAATATTTAACATTAATGTTTATTAAAAAATAAATAGAATAACTGTAATGCATTATGTAAGAATGTGCCACAATAAATAACAGTCCGGCTAAGGTACATTTTACATATTTCTTCTTTTATTACGTAACTTGATAATAAAACACTTGAAATAACACTTAGAAATTCCAATATCTAGTTTATTTTGTAAAAGGTCGACTTGTAAATGCCACCAACAACGTTCATTGCTATTTAATGCATTTCTCACATCCTCACAACTGTGGATGAGGGCGGCGCCCTTACAATACGTATCCCAATATTGTTTGTTTAATGAGTAACTTTCTTTTTAAATTAAGTGAGAGAACGTACTTTTCTACTATCTAAAATTATAACGACTTAACAAATAATTTAAATGACAATTGTGAATGAATAACTGAACTTGCTCATTTCTCAAGGTTTTCTCTTTAAGATCTTGAGGTAATTAAATGACTTTTTCTCAGTGTCATTATTAAATAAACAATTGCATTGTTACAATTTATTGTCTTTAAATATTTAACCTTTAAATTGTTTATCTTGAGAAAAATGTAAAATATGTGAAGATTTCTTCTTCATTGCATCAGGTTTTTTTTTTAGTGGAAACACTATAATAAAGTTTGCTCATCTAAGTGTGTGTGTGTGTGTGAGTAGAAATTGAAGGAAAAAAAGTCTATATACACACACGAGCTAGTCTTTCTGTATTCTATCGTCGTTATGAGGTTATTGTAAATTCCTTCCAGTGTAGCACTGGCTAGGGAAAGTTGTTGCGCCTTAAGCCATCTACCTACTTAAGTACCAGTTCTTACAATACGCACTTCTAAACATAATCTTGCTCTTTGCGTTTTGAATTGATAGTTAAACATTCTTTCGTGTCGGTTTTTTTTTCGTTCCTCCTTTTCTTCATGTTATACACTAGCAGGTCTACTGATGAATGAATTTGACTTTTCATACATTTGATGTGTTACAAGGTTGGTTTGTTGAATGACAAACCAGCTGGATTAATGATGCACATTATGTATATTAAAATACGTAATGATGGATTTGTGAGGTACAAATACAGTAAATTAACAAAACGTGGGCGCCCAAGCACAATAGATTAAAGGCCAAATTACACTGATAACGCTTTAATTGTACAGTTTCTGAACATTTTTTAAATCCTATAATTGAATGATGCTCATTACGTAAATACACTTTGGCTTGTTAAAGTTTTGTAACTGACAATTTGTGAATGGAGCCATTTATTTTAATATTTCAGCAAATGTAGTACATTTACAGCGTACTAAACATACGACATTCATGGGTTATTCTAGAATCTTTTGTAGCTGGATGAATTTTGAAAGACGCTTTGAAAGTAAAAAAAAAAGGGATACAGTCCGCGCCCGATTTTCTTACGTCGCTATGCAATCGTATGCTTCGACATAAAATAATCACCTTATAGTGGCGTTTAAATACAATACAATTCCACAATTTATTTCACATAATTATTTGTATCATTATCGAGAGGAAATACATAAGTAGTACAAGAAGTTATTGTAACAAATCATTCACGTAAAATAGCAAACTTGTAAATTATAATTCTATATTTAAAATGTTTGTTAAAGGCGAGTCAATAAGATCAACCTGTTTGTTCATTAAAGGCAACTTCTGTTTATGTTCATAAATTTCGAGTTGTTCGAAAACATCTAATTTGTTTCTAAGTGTTCGCTTAATATAAACGAAATAACAGAATGTGCAGTCCAATTTAAAATGTCACAATTCAAAACCTCGTTAGTTAAATCGTCGACACTACATAAACATTTAAAAACCTTGGTATTATTATTAAACCCTACTTTGTACTTCTTGTTCTTTAGTAATGTGTGAGCTACATTTTCTATTTTTCCAAAATATAAAATTGATAGGTATCTGTCGGTTCTATGTTAACTGGGTAAACGTCTTTGATAGATAATTTGCACTTTTGATTTTTAACTAAAGTGTCAACTGTGTTTGAAATGTAACCATTTGCTTGTGACATTTATTTTGTAATTAATAATTATTTTATTATAAGCTTTTGTTATGAACGAATAAGTTCAAAGGTGAAAATGTAATTAAAAATTATTATTAATTTTATTAAATACATAAAAAAAAGTTTACCTCGAGCAGGATTTGAACCGACGACCTGTACTTTGCTAGAGTACCGCGCTAACCAACTGCACCATCAAGGTTCAAGCCCCAATCGACGTAAATTTTGTCTTTATGTATGTAGAACTGATGTAAATTCTAAATATAATGAGATTACAATCAAATTGTATATATTAATGGAATGTGAGCCTGCAATATCGCAAGGATTCACACACACCAAAGCTACTTGACTAATATTATAAATCCTTGCGATATTGCAGGCTCACATTCCATTAATATAAGTCATTTGATTGTAATCTCATTATATTTTGAATTTACATCAGTTCTACATACATAAAAACAAAATTTACATCGATTGGGGCTTGAACTTTGATGGCGCAGTTGGTTAGCGCGGTACTCTAGCAAAGCACAGGTCGTAGGTTCATATCCTACTCGATGTAAACTTTTTATTTATGTATTTAATAAAATTAATAATAATTTTTGATAATTATTTATTGAAATTTCTTTGGTTTAGTCGCAATGACATTGCTTTATATATTAATGATCTATATTCAGCTAAATTATGTGTTTTTTTTTCAAATGTGAAATAATTTTGAATAATACAAATACCAAATAATTTAATTAACTCCATTATTGTAACTAATTCAACATTATTACTAAATAAAAAATTACTTAATAGCCCAAACATTAGTGCAATTAATAGATGGATTTCCGCGTAGTAAGGTTAAAGAATGTAAATTTAATTGGCTATTTACAATGTTTTATACAAAGACTAAATAAAAGTACTGGTACATCTAAAAATATGTATTTTTATTAAGTAAACTTGAAGGTAAGAGTTAAAACAGAGCACAAATATCTGGTATAGAACGAGTCAACCTTCCAACCTACAAAGGAAAAATTAAGAGAAGTAATGTATTTATTTAGAATAATTATGCAACCCCTTTTGTAAAGCACACGTATTGAAAATAGCAACGTTGTAAAAGCAACTATAATAATTTAAATGTCAGACAGAAGTCAATAGACATGCAGATGCCAACTTGACAAAAACCTAAAGCTGCCGCTTCCATAAAGAGCCGTAAGCCGTAGAATACTTGGTGTCGTAAACTACAACCTGCATGTAAAGCTAACACTAATTCCGGATGTACATAGTCTTATATTTAGCTTTCGGTTTCTCCAAACAATACATTTTTCGGAAACTCTAACGACGTTGATGTACAACAATGTAAATTTCAAGCATCGTTCAGCCCAAATTTTGACAAACACCCATTGAACGCAAAATTCAGCTCTTATTCGTCGAGAGAATTTAGTTTACTGCGACCTCAACGAAATTAGTGTAAAAATCCCGACCAACAAGAATTTGGCCCCTGGTGTCAAAGAAATCAATTTTGTTGTGACCCAAACACAATTGATATATAAACAACATTAAGTCCTAAATTTGACAAACACACTTGGCGCGCAAAATTTAATTCTTGGTCATCGAGTAAACTACAGAATTTAGGCATAAACATTTCCACAGATAAGAAAGTTATGTTACTTAGAGGTCTCCCTTTCTTGGAGTTTTACGGATAATGGAAGCTATAAAGAAAAACACATATATAGGTTTTATTGCTCTCTACCAATAAAGTCCAGCTATATTTTGTCGTATAGCGTTGCATGTCAATTCTAACTCTAGCAACTCTAACATGAAAATTATGGATGAACGAGCAAGCCGTGAAGAAAATGACCTTCTGCTATAGCATTTACCAAATATACGAAAATTTAGTTTAAGTATTAGATTATTTACCTAATTTTTCAGGCTTACTTAAAAACAAATCTAATTATATTTAAAAAAACATGTTTAAACGTTCTGTATTATGTGTTTTGTAACTGTGGTTTCCTATTAGTGGAGTCGATCGGCCTATTTCCACAGTTTATGCTTTTTGAGCGCGACGTTTCGGAGGCTTCCGTCATCAGGCTTAGCCCTGATAAGGACTGTTTTCGCACTTGAGTCGAATTCATATGTTATATATAATTTTTTTCCAAGCACTTGACTACTCTGATACGAACTTGGTACCTTTCACTTACTAGTCTGCCACCTATACCACTGAGCCACTGAGTAATCCAATATATATATACATATATATATATATATATATATATATATATATATATATATATTATCTATATATATATATATATTATAAATATATATATATATATGCGCAGTATACTATCTTACGCAGGTGTATTGCGCTTAAGCTCTTCGCGCATTCTTGATATTTCTGTTTCACCCTTGCGGACATTGTTCTTATGTTCCTGCGTTCTCACTTTGAGTGGTCTACTACTCTCTCCTATGTACGCTCTGCCGCATTCGCATGGTAGGTTATATACACAATTCTTGGAATTCTAATCTTCATTGTATGGTTTGATTTTGGTTAGTATTCCCCTGAGCGTTCTGTTCGATTTGAAGGCAGTGCGTATCTTGCATTTGCTGCCTATCCTCTTATTTTGTCTGAGGTACCTTGTATATATGGTATTATCGCTGTATATTTAGGTTTTTCTTTTTCGGTTACCCCTTCCCTGTTTAGGTTAGGTGTTAAATCGGGGTAGCTATTTTCTTTGAGTGTTCTAGCGATATTTTCTTTTTATTTGTTCAGGTCCTTTTGTTTTGAGCATATCGTTTTTGCTCAATCGTACAAGCATTTTTCCACACCTAACTTCACGTTTTTGTGGTGATTGGAGTTGTAGTGTAGGTACCTCCCCGTGTGGGTAGGTTTCCCGTATACACTTGTCGTGAAAGTGTTGTCATTCCTGTGTACAAGTACATCCAGGAATGGCAGTTTTTGTTCCGACTCCAATTCCATTGTGAATTTTATGGAGGGTGCGCGGCTATTTAGATGATCTAGGAATTCATCTAGCTTATGCTTGCCATGTTGCCAAACTACGATAGTATCGTCCACGTATCTAAGCCACATCCTTGGTTTCTTTGTGAATTCGGATATCGCTTGGTCTTCAAAGTCTTCCATATATATATATATATATATATATATATATATATATATATATATATATATATATAAGCTCACTATGGGTGATAGTGGGGAACCCATCGCCATCCCAAATTCTTGTTCGTAGAATTTGTCTTCTACCTGGAAATATGTAGTTCTAATGCATATTGTCAGAAGTTCCATTATTGTGTTTACCGAGAGTTGCGTGCGTTCGTCTAACGTTTCATCCTTTTCCAACTTGTCTCTTATGATAGTTAGTGCCTTATTGGTAGGCACATTTGAGAATAGACTCACAATGTCGAAGCTTATCAGTATTTCTTCGTGGTTTGGTTGGAAGTTTCTGATGGTTTCTACGAAGTGCTGCGTATTCTTGACCATCGACTCGGTTTTTCCCGATAAGGGTGTGATGACACCTAGCAGATAGTGTGCTAATGGGTGGCAAGGTGAATTTCTCGAGCTCACAATTGGTCTTAGAGGAATTCCGTCCTTATGAATCTTTAGTAGGCCGTACAGATGCGGAGGTTTACTGTAGTGTGCGGTAATTCTAGTTCTCTAGTAGTCGGAGAACTCCCCCTTATATTTTGCCAGCGTCAGGTATATCCGTCTTTCGATTGAGGGTGTGGGTTCTTTTGGTATTTGTTTGTACTCGCCCCCGTCTAGTAGTTCTTGGATCTTACTGTTGTAAGTGTCCATGTCCATTACCACAGTCGGGTTTCCTTTGTCTGCCGGAAGAGTTTTAATCGATGGGTTATTCTTAATGGAAATGACGGATCTCCTTTCTAGGTTAGAAAGGTTAGGTTTCGTTCGCCTAGATGAATCTAGGACTGATCTAACCTTGCTTCTGTATTCTTCGGCTTCTTCAGGATCTAATATCATAGCTGTTTCAACGTTCTCCTATAAAGTAGATCGCTACTCAGGTATTGACAAAATTCTAACGAACACATAAATTCCACCTTAGTAATGTTTATACCGCCAAATTAGGCATCGTACTAAAAATTACACAAAACACACACACGCTCACACTCACACAACACATACCCACACACACACACACTTGATACGCACACACACATACACTCACACACACGCATACACACACATACACACGCACACACACATCCCCAGACACATGCACATCATAATACAGACGCAAACACCCTCACATGTAGCTCCTCTCTTCATCCCTCTCAAGCACGTAGAGCACACACACATACATACAAACATACGCACACACACATATCCCTTCCTACATATTCACACACAAGTATATCGCTATACACACGTACATCCTCGCTTACATACGCACATCCACGCTTACATGTACACGTCCTCACATACTTGCACATTTTCACACACGCGCACGCACGCAAGCACGCACACACAGATACCCTCTCTCTTGTCCACCCAAACACACGCACATTACTACAAGCACATCCCCCCACACACATCCCCCCTCACACATACCACACGTACACACATCCTCACACGCAGGCACACACGCACAACCAAACAGACACAAGTACATTCCTGTACACATGAACATCCTTATTCAAACACGACATCCACAAACACGCTCACCTCTCACACGTTCACACACTTCCACAAAAATCCCCCAACACGAAAATACACATACGCTCAAAGACACGTATATACACACAATCATCACACAATCACAAACTCACGCTTATTTCCACACACACGAAAATACCCCCCTAATACACTAATATCGCTTTACTTACGCAGACACTCGCACACATGCGCACTCCCACGTATACGCACATCAGCAGACACGCATACTCCCACAAACACACACACGCACGCACGCACTCACGCACGCACACACACGCCACACACACACACACACACACACACACACACACACACACACACACACACACACACACACACACACACACACACACACACACACACACACACACACACACACACACACACACACACAGACACACACACACACTCACACGCACATGCCCCACACTTACACGCCGTCTTCACACATGCGCCATTCACCACACACGCACATCCACACACACGCACATCCACACACACACACACACACACACACACACACACACACACACACACACACACACACACACACACACACACACACACACACACACACACACACACACACACGCAGGTATACACACTCACATACTCACGTACACGGACATCCCTACTGAAACGCATATTCACTCACATAAACACGCACATCCCCCCCACATGTCGATCTTCACACACACGTATATTTTAACGCATACGCACGTCCACACATCTCTACATACGTACATCCTCACACACACGGATACCTCTACACACAGCCGCATTACTTCACACATGCACAGCCACACATACATCCACATCTGCCCTACACTCACACACACACCTCTACTCACGCACATGGACTCACAATAGGACAATTTGTGTTAGAATATGTACAGGGTGGCCAACTAAGAATGCGAGGTACTGTATCTGGAAATTATCCATCGTAGAGGCTTGCGCAAAAAAAAGTTACTAAAACGGCCAATACAAAAACCTAGAAATGGCCGCTAGGGGGCGTAACTGCAATCTTGAATCTAAAAAAGTGATGTTGCTGTGAATTCTGTTATATTAACCTAATAAAAAAATAACTGATCTTTGAAGTCGAGGATAATATGAACTTTTTTTGTTTGGAACTTTTTGGCCTATCTATAAAAATAAAGTGGTGGGGGGTATTCAAATGTTTCCTTAAATCACCCCCCGTATCTTCGAAACGGCTAATCCGATTTTAACAAACTTGGGCGCGTTGAAAAGAGCTTTTCTTGGGCTACAAATGTTAAAATAATTGAAGTTTTGTTAGTTTCACATGTCGCCGCTAGAGGGATTTGTTCGACATTTTGACAGAAACGGTTAATTTTCGCAAAAAAAATTAAATGCATTGGTACTTTTTTTCATGAACAAGTAGCTAAATGATGCCTAAACAAACTCGCGACAAGACTCTTTATTTAAAAGATAAAATGTGAAAGGAAAAAAATAGTTATAGTCAGCGCACAATTTCCTTACGCCGATATCATGCTACGTACTTAAGAGAGTGTAATTACAGCAAAAGAATCGCAGTGACGCCATTTTATTTATTGGTACATCATCTTATTTGAAATGAATAAAGCTAATAAGACAATTTTCTACTTTTTTTTACCTAATCAATCTAATAAGGAAACTTATTCGACAAGTTATTACAATTTTTGGCACCCAAACATGCAGTACAATGGAGTAGACCAAATTCTATTTAAATCGTTTTTATACCAGTTATTAAGGAATGACGTTTTCTTCTTGTGGATATAATAAAATTTCGCGTTTCTTTTCATTATTAATATTGCAATCATGCGCTTCGACATAAGATAATCACCTTAATCGATGGTATGATCGCGTTTTATTACGTATCTTGTCCCAATTTTTTTACACGTCAATATTTTTTTGCTATTAATTTATTACCAAGTTTTGATTAGACCTATAGTGTGAGTGCATTTTTATCTACTTCGCAACATTTGGTGAAAAAACTTGAAACAACTGGCACTTTAATAGCACTAATGCTTTAAATATAATGTATTTCTTTAATTTAATGTATACAATCTTTGATTTTTCAATGCGCTTCGATAAAACATGTATCAATATAGAGAGAAAGTATATAAGTAGTACAAGTAGTTATGGTAACAAATCCTTAAGATAAAACAGCAAACTTAATGTCAATTATGTTTCTGTATTTAATAAGTTTGTTAAAGGTAACTTTATAATATGAACCTGTTCGTTCATTGAAGGTACTTTATGTTAGTGTTTACAAATTAAACTCCTTAGTGACCACCAATATTAGGCAAAGTCGTTCAACAGGTGATCTTCTTTCATATGTGACCCAAGTTTGGAACAATACAGCAGAGCACTCCGGTGAAACAGTTGTAGTCGCTTTACATATCTGAAAGGTATTTGACCAAGTTTGGAATACGTGTTTACTTGTCAAACTCACCTCGTTTGGGTTAAATAATAATACGTTCATCAACTGGGTTTCTAGTTTCCTTGATAAAAGACGAATACGTGTCGTAGTTGATGGATCTTTTTCAAAAGAAGTTAGCATTAACGCGGGCGTACCACAGGGATCCGTTATAGCGCCTACACTTTTTCTGCTGTACATAAGTGACCTTATTTCTTCAACAACTAACCCCATCCATTGCTTTGCTGACGATAGCGCTCTTCATTGTAGTTCATCTCAGTCTACTCATATTGATAATCCACATTCTATGTTAAATCAAGAGATTAAAGCTGGAATGGCAAAGACATTCAACGTATTCTCGAATGGGGAAGCAATAATCTAGTTAAATTTAATGCTAACAAAACTCAGTGTTGCCTATGTCCGCCAAAAAAGATCGATCATTTCCTGTTGTAAGCATGAATGCCTCGGTTCTTAAGTTTTCAGACTTTATTACTCTGTTGGGTATGACTGTATCTTCAAATCTCTCATGAGTTGACCATCTTCTGTCAGCTACCAAAACAGCTGCTCGTAAAATAGGCTTTTTTTACAGATCTAAGCAGTACTTTACCTCTCGACAACTCCTTCTGCTGTATAAGGTCCAAATTCGGCTTTATCTGGAATATAATTCTCACCTCTGGGTTAGTGCTCCCCAATACGCTCTCGATATCGTTGATCGTATTCAAAAGAGAGCGATTAGGCTTATAAATGACCCGTCCTTAACTTCTCACATACCGTCCCTTGAGCATAGAAGGATGGCTTCAGTTCTTTCTTTGCATTATCGTTATTACAACGGCTATTGTGCTGCTGAATTATATTCTTTGATACCATCTCGGGCTATCTTTGCGAGAAACACTCGGTTCGCTCATTCACATCATCAATATGCAGTACAAATCTCCACTTGTAGTACCAAACGGGCGCAATCCACATTTTTCTACACGGCTTCTAAACTCTGGAATGATCTCCCTAGTTCCTGCTTTCCTCTCACTTATGATATGAGAAAATTTAAGGTAGCTGTTCATAGGCATCTATTGGCAATTCATTATCCCTCTATCCATCCTCCTAAGTGTTCCTGAATGCTTTAGCACAATAGGCCAAATTTAGCCTGTTCAGGTGCTATAAAAGAAAATTTATCTAATTAATTTTTTTTACTAAAATGTAAAAATTTAAAATTGTTTTGTGAAGTCATAAGTGATTATTTACTATTAAATGTTTGTCATAATTTGATTTGTCAGGTTTATTCTGTAACATCTAATATGTTCTTTGTATTTAATATCAAAGTTCCTAAGTGTTCGTACAATGTAAACAGAATTACAGGATGTACAGTTCAATGTATAAATGCAAGACTTCAAAATGTCTTTAGTTGAACCCTTGACATTAAATAAACGTTCAAGAACGTTGGTATTAACTTTTTGTTCTTTTCTAGTATGTAGGCAACTTTTTCTGGCCTTTTCCCAAAATATGAAATTGATATGCATTAATTTTCTGTCGATTTTATTTGAAATGCATTTGCTTGTGCAATTTGTTTTATAGTTGATATTTCTTTATTGAGATTTGTGTGGTTTAATGGTAATGACATTGGTCCATGCACTAATGATTTATACGCAGCTAATTTATGTGTTTTTGTTGGGTGACATGAACCGTTTGGAGTTGTTTTATTCAATAGATTCACATTAGCATATTATTTCCTCACTTAGAGCATATAACAAAGTTTTTTCCTTGGAAACATCGGACTATAGTCAGTTTATGTTTAAATCTAGAAAAATGGTGGCCCTATTTCGTTCTTTCTCTAGTGTGACCCAGCTAGTGGAGTAGTGGTAACACAACCTGCTCAGCATTCGGGAGATAATGGTTTCGATTCCCTTTACCGTCTACCCTGTGTGAGGTTTTTTCAGTGGGTTTTCCTCATACACATGTAGCGGCATGGTCACTGTGTTTATGCACACCATGTACGGCTATTTAGGCGAATGCTGGGGTAGCATTTTCCCTAACCCGTTCCTTCCGATCTTATCCTGACCACACCCATCCTTAATCCCACCATGCATATATACGTTATGTATGTTTGAATGCTGCGCCTCCCCCTTGGAAGAGAATGAAAAACATGGTCTTTTCGTTTTCCCTTTTCTCTAGTGTACACTTTATATTAAGATTGTTGTAGGATTGTTAATATTAATTAAAAACCCATCAATGAAATCTGATGACCTATCAAAAGATACAAAAATGTCAACGTAACGAAGCCAACATATAATGATATGCGAACTATTTAATTTAGAAAGTAAGAAACTTACATAATTATCGATAAAGGTATTAACTAAAATGGACAAAATTGGACTGCCCATAGGTAAACCATCTTCTGTAGATAAATCTTATTACTGAATGTGAACAATTTTGATTAAAGCGGAGATCAAATAATTGAATTAACTCCATTCTTGCAATTTATTCAACATTATTATTAAATAAAAACGCTAAATAAAAATACAGGTACGTCTAAAAATATGTTTTTTTAGAAAAAATTCTTATTGTAGAAACCTATACATAAGTATCGAAACAGCTCACATATGTCTAGTATTAACAACACACGACCTTACAAACTACAAAGTTAAAATTATAAGAAGTTATGCATTTAATTACAATAATTATGCAACCCTTTCGTAAAGCGCTCATAATGAAAATAGGAAACGTTACATAGTAAAAATAGGTTTAATAATTACTACCCACAAATCATTCGCAGCCTTAGCAGGTGCCACTGTCACTAGGTGATGTTGAACACTAAGACATGTGAAGCGGATGTTTTTTTGACTGGGACTTTAGGCCCATTCCGGATAATCACTCTCGCCCGATTGGTACGAGGTTTTATTCATTCGCTAGTTTTGATGTTCTGCGCACTTGACACAGAGTACAGCCGTCCTTCAGCAACTTTGTTTGTACCGAAATCCCAGACATTGGTGACTTTCCGATGCCGGATTTCTCCCTCAAGCCTTTGACTGAGATACGAAAGCGAACCATATACTCCACCTGCTCGATTTTGCCTCTTTATTAGCTGTTGGACTAGCTGTAGCAATATCGGACTTCCTTACGTCTTCACATCAAATAGTATGTATTCCGCGTTCTTATAGCAAGCTCTTATTGAGATTTCTACAAGTACTCTCCATAAAACTACCTTAAACTTGTTCTCATTTGTTACCTGGTACGGTAAGGAGTACCATGCCTTTCCATATACGGCGTCAACCTACCTCACTCTTTAGTTAAGACAGGCTGTGTCGTGTATCCATCGGCGGAACACATGGCACGGGGCTTGGAATCATCAGCGGTAGTCGTGGGCGATCTATCATTATTTTGTAGGTTTTTCCTTCTTAAGCGATCGATGTGGACTAGTCTGATTTTACGTGGTTACTCGTAGGCGCGGTTACTGTAGCTGTGGTAGGTATAGTTTTTTTTCCTCCGAGGTAACACTTACAGGTATAAATGTTCTTTCTAGTTTCAGGATGAAATAGCGAGGACGCTCGTCTCCTTGTGCTGCCAACAGAACACAACAACAAGAAAATCGGAAAGATAAAGTACGTCGCCCGGCTCCTAGGCACCATCGAGCTGGAAAACTCGCATTGGGCGATGTCATCGGTATGAGGGTTTTCGCCACGCACAGAGTTGCTGCAGGGCGGCTGTATGTTGTGTCAAGTGCGCTGGAGATCATACTAGTGTATGCACGAAACCCAATAATGATCGGGCAAACCTCGTAAACTTGTAGGGAGTAATCCTCACACACGGTTATGAGATGGTGCCCATTTTCGGGTAATCGTACGAAGGTCCGACTCAATATAAGTACTTAACATCGATGTTTAATCTTATTCTTTCATGTTCTGTTAAAACTGACAATTATTATTCTGTGTGTGTGTGTGTGTGTGTGTGTGTGTGTGTGTGTGTGTGTGTGTGTGTGTGTGTGTGTGTGTGTGTGTGTGTGTGTGTGTGTGTGTGTGTGTGTGTGTGTGTGTGTGTGTGTGTGTGTGTGTGTGAGTGTATGTGTATGTGTGTGTGTGTGTGTGAGTGTTTTTTCTTTTTTTTACTTATAGTATTCCCGAACAGGCTAAGATTTGTCTAACGTGCTAAAGCACTCAGGAACACTGGAAGGGTTTAGGGATATTGTTTGGTTGCCGAGAAATGTTTATGAATGGCTAGCTTAAATTGACTTAAGTCAAAGTTTGGCGGAAAATAGGAACTGGGTAGTGCATTCCACAATTTGGTCGCTGTGTGGAAAAATGTAGATTGAGCCCGTTTAGTGTGACAAGATGGAATTTTTGGTACGTAATTATGGTGTGAATGGGCAAACCGAGTGTTTCTAGTGAAGATGTCCTGCGAAGGTATTAAGGAGTGTATTTCGGAGGCACACTTGCCATGGTAATAGCGATAGAACAAGAGAAGAACCGAAACTATTCTTCTATGCTCAAAAGGTTGTAGGTCAGAAGTCAAAAGCGGGTCATTTATAAGCCTAATAGCTCTTTTTTGGACGCAGTTTACCATATCAAGGGCGTATTGGGGAGCACTGACCCAGAGGTGGGAATTGTATTCCAGATGAGGTCGAATTTGAGTCTTATGCAGTAGAAGGAGTTATTGCGATGTGAAGTACAGTTTAGATCTGTATAGAAAGCCCAGTTTACAGGCAGCTGTTTTGCTGGCTGACAAAATGTGGTCAACCCATGAAAGGTTCGATGATACGGACTTCCCTAACATAAAAATAGAGTTTGAAAGCTTGAGTTCTAAGCCATTCATATTTACAGCAGAAAATGATCGGTTTTTTCTTGGCGGACACAAGGCAACACTGCGTTTTGTCGACGTTGAACGTGAGTAGATTATTCCTTCACCATTCAAGGAGACGTTCTAAGTCACTGTTGATTGAGGCTGCCATTTTCACCTTTATGTCCTGTCTAGACTTATTGTTGTGGAAAAACTGAGAACTACACTGTAGAGTGTTGTCATCTGCAAAGCAATGGATGGTCATTTATGTACAGCAGGAAATGTGGGAGAGCTACCACTGATCCTTGGGGTACTCTCGCATTAGTAGTAGTTTCTTTCGAAAATAAGCCATCGACGACAACGAATATACGTCTTTTGTCAAGAAAGCTGGATATGCAGTTGGTGAGCGAATCGGATAAGCCGAATGAGATGATCTTGGCAAGTAGGCATTTGTGCCAAACCTGGTCAAAAGCTTTTGAAATATCTAAAGCAGCTACTACTGTTTCACCGGGCCTCTCTAATGTGTTATTCCAAAAGTTGAGTGACATATGAAACAAGATCACCCGTTGAACGACTCTGTCTGAACCCATACTCGTGGTCGTTTAAGGGTTTATTGGACTCGAGGAACGAAAGTAGTTGGTGGGTGATGGCTTTCTCGATGATTTTCGTCACAATGGAAGTGATAGCTATTGATCGATACTTTGAGGGATCGGTTTTGTCTCCCATTTTAGGAATAGGCTGGACATTTGCAAACTTCCACGATGAGGGAAACTCCATATGACATGAAGATCGAAAATAGTTTGAACAATACAGGTACTAGCTCGGGGTAGCATTTTTTAAAGACGATAGCTGGAATACCGTCAGGGCCAGTCGCCTTGTTTTGATCAAGTTAATTGATAATTGACTCCAGGAGCTTGTAACAAAAGTGGATTGGTTTAATAGCGTATGGGGTAGATTTGGGCGACGGCACAGTTTTACCAGAATCGTTGAGACGTGAATTTGATGCAAAGTAATCGACAAAGAGGTTGGCTTTTTCAGCAGGATCAGCTACTATGGCTCCGTCGCGAGACATCATGGGAGGAAAGGAATATGTACTAAAGCTTTTACTGATGGCTTTATCTTATGACCAAAATTCACGACTACCCAAAGGCCATGAGACTAATTCTTTGCATTTACGTTCTTCAAACGTCTTCTTGGCCTTGGTGATGATACTTTTGCAACTATTCCTTGCGGCAATATAGTTTGCATGATTTTCAGTAGGTTTTTTTGGTTTCCATTTGATACAGAATTTATGCTTTTGCGATAATACATCAGTGCAAGCCCTATTAAACCAGGGTCGGGAACGGACATGACCTACACGATTATGTTTTTTTGGGAATGTATAACTCCATACCCATCAGGATAGTTTCAGTTATTGAAAGATCGATTTTTTAAGAAGAGGGCCATTTAAAGCAATACTCACGCAGTGGAAGGTTGTAAAGAAATCTCGGAGTTCGCTCCAGTCAGCTGATGTGAAACACCGCTTAGTTCTATCTGTGGGATTGGATACAGAGGAAGTTATTTTAATTAAGCAGTGGTATGATTGACCAAGTGGGGAAAGGACTCTTGTTTTATACACAAGTGGGTTACTTGTAAGGAATAAGCCCAGGAGATATAAAGATATGGTAGGGTTGTCAGGGATTCTGGTTAGTTCGGAAATTTGTGTGAGATCACAGGATACAGCAAATACTTCTGCACTATGACCTGCGGGATTAGTAGTAGATGAAAATTGAAGCCAATTGGAGTGGTGGGCATTAAAATCTCCCAAAATTGAAATATCGCAAGATGGAAACTGTGATAAGAGGTAGTATATTTTCAGACTAAGGTAATCAAAAAGATCTTGGAAGTTGTTATCATTGGGAGACATATATAAACAACAGTAGAATTTCACAAATTGGGGCCCAGAATGTTTGAACCAAATCGCGTCAAATTTGTTGTTTTCCAAAGTGGACATCCTCTTACAACCTAAGTTGTCCTTGGTATACGCACATACTCCGCCTTTAACGCGAATGTTAGAGTGGAGGTTGTATCTGGGAAATTGCAGGTCAGGCGATTCAGTGCTTCCAGGGGAGACTTGTGTTTCTGATAGAAACCGAATGTTCGGTTGCATTTGTTCAAGGTGTTGGTGAACAGCATTAAGATTTGCCTTGATACCACGTATGTTGCAGTAATGAATCCGCATGTTGGTACTTTCGATGACCGAGGGCGCTTGAGTCCTGCCCTCCCGGGCATCCGAATGGGGCAGGATTTTATTCCTGGCAGATCTTGCTCTTCTTAGTCTTGATTTTGGCTTTGACGAATTTTGCCCTCCCCCCCCCCAAATCCTAAGGACGGATCGACGATCCTGGGGTATAACACCTGTTTTAGAACTCGTCATTTTAAGGGTTTAACTGTTAAAACGCCACGTTTGACAAATACGTGTTGGCGAGTACATAAGGAATAAAGGAGAAAGTGACCGGCAGCCCTTACCGAGCTCAGAAAACTGGAACACCAATATTAAGGAGCCCATGGTAAAGGTGGTGGTATTGCACTGGGCGGCATGGGGTACACATGCCTTCCACCTATGATGTGTCAGTGCTTGTGTGTATCAGTCAGAAGACTAACAACGCGCGTGTGTGTGTATGGGTGTGTGTGCGAGAGCGTGCGTGCGTGTGTGTGTGTGTGTGTGTGTGTGTATGTGTGCACGTGTGTGTATGTGTGTGTGTATACGTAAGCTTGTGTTTGTTTGCTTGTTTGTGTGTATTCCATTGTGTGTGTAGGTGTGTGTTTATGTGTATGGGGCCGGGGGAGGGGGGGGGGAGTGCATGCTTTCGTGAGTGCGTAAGTGTCTAAATGCGTTTGTTCGTGGGCGCGTATATACGTGCTTGCGTGGGTCCTCCCCAACCGTAATGCGCACCAGTCAATCACTATTTTACTAAACCCGAATTTGTCATATTTCTGAGATAAACTGAGAGAGTAGTGAAATTAACAAGACCATATCATTAGCGACTGCGTTCAGCGTAGACAAAACCAAAACTGTGTCATTTATAACACATATCTGGTGTGGAACACCATGCGATCTTCCAACCTACTAAATAAAATAACTTTAATAATATATTTTGCGATAATTATGCAACCCCTTTTATAATAAGTTAATTACGTAAACAGACGACATTGTAAAAACAAAAACAATAATCTGTGTCAAACAGATTTTTAAAACTACACAACCTCTTTTTATACGTTCATTACGATAACAGCCAACATTGTAAAAACAAACGCATTAATCGATGTCAGAATGACGTTTAAAACTTCATGTCAGATAGAGATCAATATACAAATGCTAAAATAAAAAATATCCAAAGCTGCCCGTTGCTATAAGACGTCAACAATATAGTTGAACCATTTTCATTCATATTTAATTAATGTTTAGACCTTGCTTTATACTAAGACACATTATAATGAAAAGTTGTGTAAATTTAAATTTGCTGCTAAATTACGTATAGTATCCAGAAATTTAATGGAACATAATTAATCGATATGTTTAAGATCTATATCTAGGTAATTTTATATCTTTGAAATATGCAGCTGTTTTAGGCACATTTGATAAAAACCAAAAGCTGTCACTAATAAACCATGGTCTCCGCCGCTGAATTTCTGTATAATCTAATCAGCTCCAAACGAAATTTTAAGCAGGTAGGTATTTTCGAACTGGCGTTATAGTGGATACTAACATATATCCATACGCACACACATGCACACGTACACGCACACGCACACGCACGCGCACACGCACACGCACACGTACACGCACACGCACACGCACGCGCACACGCACACGCACACACACGCGCACCCACATGCGCACGCTCACGCGCACTCGCACGGTCACGCACACGCGCACGCACATACACACGCACACGCACACGCACATGTACACGCACACGCACGCACACGCACACGCACACGCACAGCACCACACGCACACGCACACACGCACACGCACACGCACACGCACACGCACACGCACACGCACAGGCAGACGCTAAATATCAGAAAATTGTTCAAATAAAACCATAATAACTAATCAAAATATATTTCTAAAACAAAAAGGTAAAATATCGAACCTAAACAAAGGACATGATTAATCTAATAACAATACTAAGCAAAAGAATTTTCAATACAAGTAAAAAACCGATCTTCATTGTAACTATCCCCAACTAACTAATTTCATCTAGATCCTTTTTTGCGTTAAAACATTTTGGGAAGGCAAAAGTGTGAATCCAAAAATGTTCTTCAATTTCAAATAACCTTTTATTTAACGTTTCTGGTACAAACAAATATGTGAATAAAGTTCCAATTAACCCCGCAAATGCGAACATGTACTGAAGGTTATGTATACCACCTAAAATATTTAACAAGAAAGGATAGCTAGAGACAAAACCAAATGCAAACAGAAACGTAGATCCTAAAGATACATTAGAAACCATCCCGCGTACATGAAGAGGAAAAAATTCACCAGAGAGTGCAAATGGTATCGCCATTATCCCGACAGAGGCTAAAAAGTAAACTACAAGTGCACAGGAAGGTATCCAGGTGTTTTCTACAAGGCCTAAAAGTGGATAGGTTATGGTAGTGTTGGGAAAAGATAAACTCACCATCGCGAATCCATTTGGAGTAAATGCCAGAAGTTGCCATGGCAATGGCAATGATAAAAAAATTTATCATTAACAATAGACGTCTCCCAAATTTTTTCATTAACCATAAACATAAAATTGTCATGAGTAATCTAAAAAGCGCTAAATAAGTAGAAGCAAGGTAAGGATTGATGGTAATCCCAATTTCCTACAAGTTGTAACGTTAGGGTTAAAATAAACAAAAGGACAATACGTGTACGCTTATAAACATGATTGAGTACATTAACACAATGTGAACACCAGAAAACTGTTGAAAAAAAAGCAGTGTGGTTAAAATCATAAATGGCTTGAAGACGGTTGGTAAACAGATTAACTGGCATTTATCAACACTCTTCCTCCGATTGAAATTTATTTTTTCTTCTTCCTGAAGACGTGTTAATTCACTTTCCACTATTTTGCGAATCTGCGACAAATATTTTTAATGATTTAAAAAAAAAGGTGTGAGTAATTACATAATCCTTGTCACCTATCTGATGCTTGTTAATCCATTCTAATGATTTTTTTGCCTCTTCTATTCGATTTTTGGAAACTAACCAAGATGGGCTGTTTGGTAAAGAAAACAATAAGCTTATGCTAATGGCACCATACCCACATGACAACCAAGCTATCATTCTCCACGATGTATAGTTTCCCAGAAGGTAAATTAACACTGCGACTGGAATGATAAAATATCAGAAACAATCGTGATAAAGTTGTACCGACTCAGTGAGAAGAAAGATGCAGGACATGTTAACAACGTTGCCCTTACATTTGCCGAGCTCATTTCAGATATGTAAACAAACGATGAACCTATTTGGAAAACTGAAAGTAGTATGACGTCATTATCAGTAATTTATAAAGCAATTGTACCCATTGCAAATCCAACTATAATTCGTCCAATGAGGATCATGTTGCTTGTTTGTGCTAAAGCAATTATGGCCCAGCCTGCTATATGTGGTACCGCTGTCGCTTTTAATACCAATATTCGTCCAAACTTATCCGTTGCCATTCCAGCAATTATGGAAGTACATGGAATTACTAGACTGATACAGTTTACTGAAATTTGTCTATCACTATAACCTTTAGACCACTGTTATTTACCTATCCACATCTCATCCAAATCAGTCAGGGTGATATTATCAGTACCATCTTCTAATTGTGGAATGAGTACTGCAGAATAAGTTACTGCGATACTTGAACAGGAGTAAACTAAAGAAATGACGATACATGCATAAATCTGCAAAATTTGGATTTTAAAAGTACTTCAAAAGACGTTTTTGATTTTACTTGTGGAAAATAGACTTCACATTTGTTTAGTGAACAGATAACCATAATGCAAATTTGTTCTGTAAGCTATAGTTAGATTTGTTGAGGTTTATGTATTATGTTTTATTTGTTTTAGAAAATGATAAGAGACGATAAGGTATTAAATAAGATTAGTGATGAATACTATGCCATGGTTCAGGTAAAACATAATTAGCATTCTAAATTTAGTAATCTGTTTGAGTTCAGAAAATACAACCATTAGGGACAAAGTGCAAGGTCGCTGCAACTGAAAGTCTCATTTACCTTTTTACTCCTATCAGCATCCAAATGATAGTAGTTCGGGATTTACACTTCCATCTGGTTTGTAACGAATTATAGGTGGAACAGTAAAGCAGACATTTGCAAAACGTGAACGTGTGTGAATGTGGAGCTCCAAAACCATAGACTAACCTATGCTATGTTCAAAATAGGTCCCAATACTAATCCAATGATGACGCTTTATTAAAAAATATGATAATTTCTCAGAACCAGTCTTCAGGACGATATCTGTCAAATTTTATAACAATCGGACCATAAAACAGAGGCTTGTAGTGATTTAAGGGACGCTATTTTTGAAATTTTGTCAACTGGAAATAAAAAGGATCTTTGAATCGTATATGATATAGATTCTCTATTACACTCCGGAATTAAATCAACAGTCAGATGCAGCTGGTGAAATCCGTGTGGTGCGTCCGAATCCAGAGCAGGTTATGACCTCTGTATTTTGACATTCGAACAACTTAGTACTTATTGGCCACCAAACTACAAGAATTAGGCTTTGATTTGCTTTCACACCTACCTCATATTGTAGATCTAGGCCCTAATCATTACTGTCGCATTCGCAGTGTAGATTGTATACACAATTCTTGAAATTCTGGTTTTCATTGAGTGGTTTGACTTTAGTTAGTATTCCCCTGAGTGTTCTTGTTGATTTGAGGGCCTATCTTTCATATTTTATCCAACGTGCCAGGTATATGTGGTATTTGTGTGTATTTAGGTCGTTCTTTTTCGGTTACTATTTCCCCGTTTAGATTAGGTGTTAGATCCAAATACTCATTGTTCAGGTCCTCTTATTTTGAGCATATTGTTTTAGCTCTATCGTACAAGTATCTTGCCACTACTAACTTCACACTTTTGTGGTGATTTGAGTTGTAGTATAAGTCATCCCAGTGTTGGTGGATTTCCTGTATACTTGTCGTGAAGGTGTACAAGTATATACAGAAATGGTAGTCTCTGTTTCTAATCTATTTTCACTGTGAATTTTATGTAAAATGCGCGGCTATTTAGGTGATCTAGAAATTTATCCAGCTCATTCGTACCGTGTTGCCAAACTACGAAGATAGTGTTTATGTATCTAAGCCACATCTTTGGTTTATCTGTGATCGCTTGGTCTTCGAAGTCTTTCAAGTACGTGTTGCTCACTATGGGTGATGGCGGAGGACACACCGCTCTCGTTAGTAGACTTTGTGTTTTACTTGAAAGTGTGTTATTTTAATGCACATTGTCAGAGGTTCTATTATGATGTTTACGGAGAGTTGCGTACGTTCGTATGTCGTTTTATCCCTTTCAAGACAATCCTTTATGATGGTACGTATATTTGTGAACAAGCTCACAATCTCCCAGCTTACGAGTATTTCTTTGTGGTTTGGTTGGAAATTTCTGATGGTTTCCACGAAGTGTTGAGTATTCTTGACCATAACCTCCGTTTTTCCCGATGTGGGTACGGCCTACCGCAGATCCACAAGAAAAGAATTCCTCTGAGACCAATTCTGCTTCTTGTCATCCATTGGCACACTATCTGCTTAGCATAATCACCCCCTTATCGGCAAAAACCGTGTTTATAGTCAAAAATACGAGCACTTCGTGCAAACTATCACAAAACTTACGAAGAAATATCAGTCAATTTCGACATTGTGAGTTTGTTTACAAATGTGCTCATCGAAAAGGTGAATTGTTAAACGAGCGCGCGACACTCTCGGTATACATAATAACAGAACTTCTGAAAATATGCATTACAACATACTTCCAAGACAAATTCTCCCAACAAGAGTTTAAAATATCGATCGGCTCTTCGCTAATACCAATACTGAACAAAATATACATGGAAAAATTCGAAAACCAAGCGATATCTGAATTCACGGAAGAAACAAGAATGTGGCGTAGATGCGTGGAGGAAAAAATTCATAATGAAATTGTAATCGAAACAAAAACTGCGATTCCTGGATGTGCTTGTACAGAGGAATGACAACACTTTCCCAAGAGTATACAGGAAACCCACACTCACGGGGAGGTACACTGCAATTGCAGTCATTACAAAAATGTGAAATTAGGCGCAGCAAGATGCTCATATGATATGCTCGAAACAAGAGGACCTGAAAAAATAAAATAGCGCAAAGGCAAGAACAAAAGCCGAAAATAGCTACCCCAATGTCACACCTAACCTAAACAGGGAAAGGGTAAACAAAAAAGAAAAATCTAAATGCGCAGTAATAATATATACATATATATATATATATATATATATATATATATATATATATATATTGAAGTGTCATAATTTTAGTGAATGTAGGGGATAGAGTTCAATTTAAAATTTGAAAGGTAAAATATTTGTAATGGTCTTAATTATTATCAATAAGGGGATAGAGTTCTTTTTGTTGGGAAATATACATAAATATAATTTATACTTTGATATGTAATTAATTGTTTTTATTATGAATTGTGTGACATTCCGAAGTACAACTGGAATTATTAACTGGTTCTTTAGTATGTGGATTCCACGTTATATCAAATATCTTGTATATGAAACGAGACTTACTAAAGTTTGCACAATGACGCATGCGTTGAGTATTAAATGAAATCAAATACCAAACTGTCAAAATTGTTAAATGGTAACTTCCTAAAAATGTGATCGTAATAATCTAATTGAAATTGAAATTTGGAAAGAAGACTAAATTTTTAATTGTTTTATAGATGTTTACACAGCTATTGCATAAACATTTACTCCTATACATAAGATATAAATGCAGGAAATCACGCAAATAATGAATACAAGTTGAAGGGTTATGATTAAAAATTGACTCACATGTGCATCGGCATAACTTCAAAAAGATGTGTTTATACAGCTGGTTCCATTTCCAAACGTAGGCTCCTTCCAATCTGTGATCGATGTTATTGATCCGTTCCACTTGCTGCTGCAGTACTTCCAATAATTCAACAATGTATCTCGGATAAATGGTTTCTTTTCTTGTGGTAAACGTGCTTATAATTGCTTAAATGTTTTCACTCAAGCACTAAATTGTTTATTTTAATATTTATTTAATTTTTGTATTAAAATGCTTCAATTATTTTCGGTTTAAATATTGTTTTAAAGTTGTAAAATTTTTAAATTAACTTCACTTTTCTTTTTAGCATCCGATATGGAATATCATTTATTAATATGTCGCAGCGGGAATTAAACATCAATTGGAAAAACTGAATAAATTTTATTGACGAAAACGTAACCAAAAATAAATTACAACAACCGAACTTTTTTAAAACGTCAAACATAAATCGTAACAACTGTTAAATTTAAATCGTAATAAACTTTACGAATATGGAATTTATCGGTAACCTAACTTTATTTAAGATTGTAGGTTAAGAACAATTGTTTCTGAACTCTCGTCTCTTCAACAAACTCGTATCAAAATTTCCGATAAAAAACGTGGTTTTAAACTTACGTGTTAACACAAAACACAACACTTTGACCTTTGTCATAAAAATTTAAACTTTGAGAAACAAATAGAAGAGAGAGAGAGCTGTTCTGGAACAATTGCTTATATATTCTTCTGTTAGCTACAAAAATTTCAATTTTTTTTTAAGAATATAAACAAGGTAACCAAGCCTGTGATTGGTTAATATAAATTTGAAAACCTATCTAAAAGATAAATTATGCTATAGCTTTCTTAATAAGCTACTGATTTAAATTTTAAAAACAGAAATGAAATCTGTGCAAGATTCCGCACAAAATGATACCTCACTTGATATACATCTGTTAAAAATTGTACTATTTGACTTATCCTAAACTAAATTTGCTTATATCTAAAAAATCTTACTTTCTACACTTAAACTAAATACATATTCGTGATCTGCATGAAAATTTGGATTAGAAAACATTTATTTCATCTCCAAAATCTTAAATTTAAAGGAAATTATTTTTTAGCATAGGAAATTTGTGTAGTTATCCCCATTTTATTAAATTTATGTTCAAATGACTTGTACAAAGTAAGCATGGAAATGAGGAAAACCTCCTATTAATTATATTAACAACTTATTCTAAGCTCAACTTACTCTATAAAACTATAAATTTGCAAAAAAAACTTTAAATTTAAAACTTAACCTAACTTAATTTAAATGTTCACATAATTTACGTATTTAACGTCCAAATTAATCAAAATGTTACTCACACCACTTATAAAATCTGTCTTTAATATTCTCAATGTTCACTTTTAATGTAACGTTTAAATATTAGTCACTTTAACAATCCATATTGTTAAACACATTTCTTTAAAAATCTAACACAAAAATGTATCTGCATGTAAATATCCAAATGTTAAATTGTTGTGTAAATTGTGCTTAATGTTTACTATGCACTACTTTTTCTGTCGCACTACTATTGTGAGTAATAATTAAATCAAGTTCGTCCTGTAACCCTTTCTCAAATTTTCACAACTTTTCTGCATTTTACCTGACTTAAAATATGTCCCTAATATAATCAAGACTGTGTGTTAAACATCTGTAAAATACCAAAATGCCAAAATACTTTATGTGAACTGTAAATTTAATGAAATAATTTCTACGAACTTAATCGTAATTACAAATATAACTTCATTTAACCTTCCTGACATGTTTCTTATGTAGCACAATGCTTTTTACGACTGAACCAACTTGTACAAATCTTATTAAGCCCGTTTCATCAAAACAAATCACTTTCTTTCAATCGTTTACCAAAATACTTCAAATAAATGCGGTGTAAAAATACCGTAATTGATCTCAAATCGTTCTATATAAAAATTACAAGCTTAAACTCTCAAATCCCTGTCTTAATCTTATATCTAACCATCTCAATATATATATATATATATATATGTGTGTGTGTGTGTGTGTGTGTGTGTGTGTGTGTGTGTTGTGTGTGTGTGTGTGTGTGTGTGTGTGTGTGTGTGTGTGTGTGTGTGTGTGTGTGTGTGTGTGTGTGTGTGTGTGTGTGTGTGTGTGTGTGTAAGGTACCATGGACAGAATACGAAGGGTAGACGCAAATATAAGATACGCACTATCTTCAAATCCACAAAAACGCTCATGGGAATACTAACCTAAACCAAACCACACAATGAAGGCCAGAATTGTGTATTACCAATCAGTAAGAGAGTAGAACACTCAAAGTAATAATACAGAAACTACAACATCCACAAAGACGAAACAGAAAGATGAAGAATCGCCGAACATGTTTAGCACGAAGAAGACCACCGAATCCAATAGAATGACACAGATAGTCACAAAGGACGCAAAGACTGCGCAACATGCGTAGTAAACTTCTACGCAACCATATATATATATATATATATATATATATATATATATATATATATATATATATATATATATATTATTAGGCACAACAATTTTATTATTGCTACGTTCAGTGATAAATTGTGGGTCATAATCCAGTAATGGCTGTAGATTTCGGGTACCAAATACACCGCGTTTAATTCATACTTAATATATTTCGGTTAATAATTTTAACCTTCATCAGAAGTGCTAAAATGGGATACAAAACATACATTTATTTAAAATTGAATATAGATAAACTTACAATTATTTTTTATACGGTAAGCTACTGTAGATCCCATCTAATAAGGAACAAACCTGATGTTAACATTTAATTGACTAACCACATATATCTATTGTGAATTAAAATTATACCAGATATGACCACAAACTGGATGACAGACAAACGCGCGTGATGATATTGATTAAAAATATGTAACAATTAAAATGATTTATGCACAAAATGTTTATGAGACTGAGTTTAAGTAAGACAACGGTGTGAAACTTGTAAGTCAAAAGTTCCAAGTTCAATTCTGAGAGTAGTGAGGTGCTTAGGGAAAAATGATAGTAAAATGAATTCGACTCAAGTGCGAAAACTGTCCTCTGGACCAAACCTGATGACGGAAGCAAAGTCCGCTTTCGAGATATCTCGCTACACAAACAAAAACGGTGGAAGTAAGCCGATCAACTCAACTAATACGAAACCACAGTTATCAAACACACATAGGATTATATAATGTCCTATCACATAAATAACTTTACCTTGAATTGTTTTCCTATTTAGCGTTATTGATCATAATACATTACAAGTTGTTAGACAACTTAACTTGCCGAAAAAGGCCATCAAAGTTTACTTTGATTTGCCCCGGTCTAGCTCATACGGTTTTTAAATTCTATAAAAGGGGAGTTGTTCGTAACTGGGTAACTGGGGTTGATCACTATTACCAGGTTCGTCCACAATGAGTAATATACTTGTAAGGGATTTAGTCGTGTATTATTCCTATTTGGTTCATAAAATCTAAATAGTTACAATATTACAAATAACATAAAACGATAAGAAACAAATAACAAGGTACTTCAGGTAAAATAAACACAAATATCAGCAAGTACCAATGATCGGGACGTTTAGCCTCCCTCAGAATGTCGAGAGTTGGTCCAGGATTCTCTGGGTGGACGCCTTTTGTATATGGATTGGAGCGGAGGTCGTCAGGCCGTTTCTCTTCTTACGTTTTCTGTGAAAGTACTTATCCTAATTTATATTACGATATAACGAGATTTCATTTATTTTAAAAATAAAATTAAAACTGCAAAAGCCGGACCTGTAGAGTAGTTGACAGCAGCAATACTTTATACAGTTATTATAAAACTGTGTTTATAATAGTGGGCTAGGTCATGCATTAATAAGATTAGTCTACCTGCCTGCTTTTACGGTCAACAGAAAATCAATACCTTTAAAGGGAGTATTTTCGATTTATGGGTTTTACTAAGAATACGTGTTTAAATTGTATAAATGCAACTTTTATACCTCTAACTTTTATTAAAGTGAATTTTGAAGAAACTAAATATTTACAGGGTTTTTATTAACTAACTATTTACAGTAGGTTATTAATTACTGTGGAATAATATATTTTTAATTACTCTTAGTAACTAGCGGAAGTTTTAGTAAAACAGGATTGGTGGTGTTCACGAGTTATTAAACCCTTCGGAATTAAAAATGAATACTTTTGTATTGTATTCTTAGCGCGGACACACTTACGGCGGTAGCCGCTTAGTAGCTCCTTGCGCTTCTGGTTTCGATAGCGTCAATATAACTACCTAGGGTGGCTCCAACTCGGGGCCGGTTTTAATAATGACAATGATACGGTACTTAAACCTTTCAGAACGATTTAGTTTAAATATTTTCAGTATATAATAAACTGAACGTGTTACAGGTACGGTAGACTTGAAGAAGAGTTTCTCCTTCAAGTCTGGGTTATCGCGATAAACAATAATGATCGGATACAGGTTCAGGACCGTTAAGAAGTAAAGCTTTCTCCTAGCCTGGGAACAGCGTAGTATCTTTAAATCTTCGGGGCTTTTCTGTATTCAGCACTGTTAAATAAACAGGCTGACGGCATTTAATAAAGATTTAAATCAAGATGTTACTATTCTCTGGATATCTCACGATAAGTGAGCGGGTAGGAAAGCGATTTATTGCGTTTAGTGAGATTGAAATTTAATACTTACTTTTACGTACTGGGTTCGTAACTTACGAAACTGGGTGACCGAAATATGGTCTAATTGTGGGCGGCTTGTTGTTTCAATCTGTCAGCTTCCTGTACTTCGGTTTTTAACTATTTTGCCTGGTGTTGGCGTGTTTGTGTGAATGGGTGCGCGGTGTGTAAGTGGAGTATCAATTACAATAATCTAGGCAAATACTTGTTGCGTTGTTTAATTGATACCCCGGAGATTGGCAGAAATTAGGCGAAAACTTTTCTATCCAATGGAGTAAGTAAAAGACTACATGGAGTGTTTTGTCCGACGTGAAGTCGTTCACTGGTGTAAGTGTGGCGTTGTATGTTTAACTTACACTCAGGTGACCGCAAATTGAGGCAGTAATAAACCCTGGTGTATAAGATAAGTTTAGGCTGGCGGTGTCGAGTTGCCTCGACAGAATGCAGGTGAGCGAAACGGAACAAAGTAGCAAGATAAACGGAATCGGATAAGACAGATCGGTCTGGGCTCTCGAAGGAGACCCAGTGGAATGAGAGCGTCTGTGGCGCGTCTCGCGGTTTTATTTAGAATCTGCAAAGGGAGTAGACGGCTTCTGGTCAGGCTTCTAATACCGTAATTAGTGGACAGAGTGGCGGGGACCCCAACGTTTTTAAACATCACTTCGGAGGGGATATAAATTCATTATTTGATGATTTTCTTTTAATTAAACAGGATCATTAGCAAATAATTAATTCAAGAAAATTTGGTGAAAGTGGCTGGCTCTTTACGTTGTTTCAAAATTTACACTTACCCTAAAGTCAATCTTGCAATTATTAATATGTATCATAAGGCGCCACTACAATCGGGCAAGGTATTAAGAACCCTAAATGCTAGAAAACAAGATAAGTACTCACTCGGTAAATTGTTAACTCAATTTTAAACACAAATTTTGTATTATTGACTTTAAGTTTCCGAAAGTAAACTGAGATTGGTTTAAATAAGCTCATTAGGATTAATTAATTAACCTTAGAGAACGCTGCTTAATATTCACACCAATAACAAATAATTTTATAATTAAACTTTTATGAATTATCCCTTGTGTATAAAATAAGTGTAACCTCTTTTTAGTGTTTTAGTGTAATTTTTCATAGCGCGGTATATATTTATCACATGTTGTTGGTATTTATCCACACCTATTTGTTGTCATAGAGCAACATTTACGTTCGTATCACGTTAGAATACATCCTATGTTTTGAGTTTACTCCTGTAAAATGTGTAATTATTTCCCATTGCGTTTTTGTAGCGCTTTATTATATTTAAAAGGAAATTCCAAGTCCCGTGGGTTAAAAACTTCCAGTGCATTAAGAAAACTGAAAATTTATGGTCTAATTTCGTATTAAATAAAGAGTGGGCAAGGCGTGCATCTTGCACAACATCGCATAAAAAGCGGGCGCAAGTCATTGTTTGATGATTGAAGAAATTAGGTTGAACCCTACCTTTTATTCCTGTCATTAAATCTTGGAGCACAAAACGTAGCTTTGGCTGTTTTAGTATGCTTGCTTTTGTGGTGAAAGCAAATATGTTTTACTTGCTTTCGGTCGATGATACATTACGCTTACCTTTATGTTGTCGAAAAGTGTTTATGTTACCGTATCTTTACATTTGCGATGTACCTTACCTTACTTGAGTGTGACGAAACGATAAACTATCTAATATTTTTCTGCAGCAAGTTCGTTTCACTACATAATATAGCACAGTATAATTTTAAAAATGTAAGTACATACCCTTTTTGTGCACATTAGGTTATTAAGTAGACGAGTTAGATGAACTGATTCACAAGCATTAAAGTAAAGCTTAACCATCGCGGTTGTTGTTAGTGGAGGTTTAGGAAACTAAAAAAGGAAAGATGATTGTTTTAAGAGAAGGCCGGCTCTCCGCAGCCTCACACGCCGAGGATAAAAGGCTTGGAAATCAGAGACCGAAATAAAAAAGGAAGAAAACAAGTGCTAAAATAAAACAAATAAACTAAAATTAATTAAAATAAAATATTTTTATTAAACTGATACCTATTGCTTTACCCGACGTCGATCCTGTAGTTGGCGGTGGCGGTGCCCTGGATGCTTCTTTATGTTGTTTTTCGGTCCTGCTGCATTCCGGTGGATCTTGCTTGCTCCTAGGCTGTGACTCCTCTACTGATGCCCGCTTCTTCGTATTATCTGTATGCAAGCAGTGACAGACTCCGAAGCGGCGAAGATCACGATGCCGGAATTAAGAGATTTGTAATAAAAATCACAAAAACTCTTACGCGAGAAGGGGCTTACATTCAATACCGAGTTTCGGACTGCCCTGCTGTAAATCTGTAAGTCACACAGAGCCCCACGTTAGGTCCCAAAATTTGTGACAGTAGAATCTGCCGAGCCCTAAGCTACTGTGCAGGGCATTGGATGCGCGGGTTGGAACAAGGATACAGCAGGCAACAAGGAAAGGAAAAGAAATAGAAATAAAAAGGTGATGTTGAGCTCCACAAACTTTGATTTAGCTCACAAGTGTGAATGGGTCAAACAAACAAAACAATTATGCTGAGAATAATTATATAATGTAATAATATTTAACTGAAAATAATTGCACAATGAAAAAATATATATTAGGCAATTGTAAATTAAAGTAAAATTAATTAACCTATTAATATTAATTCAAATCCTCCAAGCGGGAGTTTGACTACCATATTAGAATGGTATCAACCTAAATAATCAAACAGAGAAACAAATAATTTCACTTGAAACAAACAGCAATGCAATACGGTGGTACTGATCTCGCCAAGTTCACCCTGCAACCCTTAATTAAATGTAATAATAATATGTAGTCATCCCACACCACAGCTTACTCACAGCTGTGGCCGCATCATAAAAAGATAATATAGTTATGATCCGAAAACAAATCTCCCGGAAATAGGTTTAAAGCTCTAAACCGAGTTTTTTCTTTTAAAGTTCGGCCAACACAGTAGCCTTTACGCCCTTATTCCAAACCCAAACAAAAAATACAATTAAATGGATTACTAGTTAGTTTTGCGAGTAAATTTAAGCTCAGAAAAATGATTAGTAACGCAAATTCCTATGTAAAGTAAATGGATGTAAATTTAAGTTACAAAAAAAAATAATTGTGAATCTCCTTGCACATAAATATCTATACATAAGATAGCTATAACAGCTATCTGGTAGTTTCAATAGAAAAAATTCATTACTATAACTTCCAACAGAAATTACGTTCATATGGTAAACATCACATAAGGTATAAGTGCAGTTACTTGAGGTAAAATCAAATCATAGCACCAATTTATTTCGCAAGGTCTATTATGGTGATTTATAAATTCAATTTCCTTTGAATCTCGACCACATTCACGGAGTAAGAACCTACGTGACGGTATTGAACTAATAAATAGTAAACCGTAGATAGCTCCAAATCTACGATATAATTGTTATTCAAGTGTCCTGAAGGTCCGAGAAGGTAGAATGTTGGGTAACTGTCGAAGTATAATTTATCAGCGCAGCAGACAATATGTGTATATATATATATATATATATATATATATATATATATATATATATATATATATATATATATATATATATATATATATATATATATATATATATATATATATATATATATATATCAATTTACAGGTGATCGTAGAAGGGAAC
>JARFJB010000799.1:2980000-3000000 GCA_036346205.1 Vesta saturnalis
ACACACGCGTACTCACCCACGTACACACACACACACACACACACACACACACACACACACACACACACACACACACACACACACACACACACACACACACACACACACACACACACACACACACACACACACACACACACACAAACACACACAAACACACACACACACGCGCACGCACACACACGCACGCACGCACGCACGCACATACGCACGCACGCACGCACGCACACACACACATCATGGCCGAACATTGTAAAATTAAGTATTAAGTTTATTTAACGTTAGAAGAAAAAATCGATAGCATTATATATGTATATATATATATATATATATATATATATATATATATATATACAGGGTGTCCACGGATGGACGCATGAATAAGTGACAAACATTTTTTGAATCAGATATTCATCTTCTGGTTTTTGCCCCTGCTTTGTCTAAAACTAAGAAGTGAAGTCAAATCGCTCGTATGCAGGGTGTAATGATCGTGCCAGAATCCTTACAAGTTTTCCATTCCAAGAAATAATTCAAATCAATCCTTATTTCCAAATTGTTTCCCCAACTGTATTATCATTTAAAATGGTATGTATCAGTTGTTACCCTATTTCCACTCCCCAATTTCTCCTATATATATATATATATATATATATATATATATATATATATATATATATATATATATATATACCAGGTCCCCAGCCAAACAAACACACTTATTTTCACGTACTTATTTTGAGATTACCATTACTATTACTTTACTCTGCCTGTACCTGACCTCTTAATATTTACTAACATTACACCTGTCCTGATGCAAAACACAGTAGACATTCCGTATAATTACTATTGCCACTCTCACCACCCAAGTTACTACCAGTCGTGATCCAAAACCAGTCGTAGGCACATTGATATCAAACGTACTTTACTGCTACCACACCGAGCTCGGGATAACAAGTTGCCTAAAGCACGTAGTAGGTGAATTGCCAGAGGTACTACCCCATATTTTCACTTAGTGAATCCTTTGCTACCTGTTATATACTTATATCCTTTCACCACAAAAGCGTAAAGCGCGCTAACGGAGCGAAAAGCTATTTAAACCAATTTTATAATTTGAACTGACATTGTAGGCTGTTTTGCACCGACTTGGAGGTTTAAAATATAAGTACAGAAGTGGCTATTCCGCTGTAGTCAATCAATCAACCCTAAACTACCTCAACATCCCTATAACGAGTAAACGGAGCTCTCGACCCCGAATACACAATTTCATATCCCTACAGTCCCCAAATCATGTTCTGCGCTATATTATCAACCTCCTAACCCTTCCTTATTGTGTATTACCTCCTCTCACACATACCCGAGTTTTACAAATTCAAATTTGTAGAAACACATGGTTGGTGACCACACACATTTATTACCAAAATTGAATATCATTGAATATACTCACCATATATCCCACTAGCACTTCACTACAATCTGAATACACCCCCTGGATCATTAATACAACAATTAACATTTTTCATAATTTCACTGATAACAAAAATCATTCATTTAGTAATCGATATTTTACAGCATCCTCCAGAGAGGGCGATATCGACAGTCGGAAAAATTGAGAGTGGCGTCCCGTCCCGAGGGTCCACCAGAATTGTTGTTTTATTTTTTTCTTAATTATTCATTTACTTAAATACCTGACATTTTTATTAGTATAGAAAATTCCTTTTATTTTTATATTCACAGTATTGAATAAAACTTATTTAATCCGATTGTGTTCGAATAAGATTATATCCACAAAATAGAAAGGTGGTTTCAACCCGACTCTGAAGGTCTCATTGCTTAGTCACGAGCTACCAGAGATTTGCTTTGTTGACGAACATCACAAGGGTGTTGTAGAGATAAATTAAATAATAATTATCACAGAACTGCTGGTATTGATACAAATTGATACAAATCTTTTATTAAAACTCCATTTCTCTGTGAGTAATATAATGAAATTATTTGTAAACAATTATTGGGAAAATTAGAAGAATAATTAATGAAATTATTATTTTCTATACAAAAATACAGAACATTATACATTTGAAAGTTAGTAATATTTCCATGCATTATTGATTTTTTGCTTTATTGTAAAATTACAGTATGGAGATAAAAGTGCACTTTAAGCAGAGTGTGCTGTCATAATGACGACAATATTCAATGTTTGTGAATGTGGTACATTAATTTGTCAAAGTGCAAAATAAATAACAAAAATGCTGAGAAAAAATGAAAAAAATTATTTAAAACAGTGTTATGGTATTGGTGATTGTTCTATTCCGAAGGTCATTGCGTTATTTAATATAATATTTCCATATACCGTTCCAGCACAGTCAACAGTTTTCAGATTGGTGAAAAAATTTTTGAGTACCGGCAGTGTTCTGAACATTAAAAAACGGAAAAAGCAATATGATGAAGATGATGCACCAACCTTATTGGCTATTGGTTCACTAAATCAAACACGTAAAATGTCCCTGATAAAACGATCCATTGAAATTAGAATCAGCAAATCACTTATTAAGAAAATGTATCAATTAAATAAGATTCGACCTTTCAAAGCAAATTTTCTTCACACTTTGTAGGAAGGTGATGAAGCTCGAAAACTTGGTTTTTGTTTTAACTTGGGCCAGAAAATGGTGGAAGATCGATATTTTCAAAATTGGATTGTTTTTTCTGACGAGTCGATGTTTCACAGAACTGTGGGCATTGAAGTGAGGAAAACCCGAGTTATGTTATTAGGAGTAAACGCCAATACTTCAAAAATGTTAACGTATGCTTGGCAATTTCTTACCACCATGGTACTATCGGACCATACTTCGTTCAAGAAAAACTGAACCAATACGAATATCTGAACATATTAAACTATTGCTTTCGGCAAATTCCTCATATGTATCAAAATTTAATATACCTTCAACAAGATGGGTGTCCTGCTCACTCTACTCAACTTATTCAAGAATGGCTAAACACCCATTTTAAAGACAAGTGTATTGATAGGAATGGTCCAATTCCATGGTCTCCCGATTTGTCTATGATGGATTTTTATTTGTGGGGGCTCTTAAAGCGAAGTGTACACTCTGAAGTAATGCCAAATGATGTGAATATTTCGAAGGATAGAATATCAGACGCCATACAGTCAATTACATTAGTAGAATGGGACCACCTGCGGACATGACGTCATAATGGTGGGGGTAGGAGTGGAGGGTGGATGGGGGTCGGGGGCGGGGCGAGGAGTAGAGTCGGCTTCTCTTCAGAGGCGTTTTTCAACCCTTGGGTGTTGTTTCGCCCCTAATTATTCAACCCCTGGAATTGGTTTTACCCCTAGTTAAGGTCATTATTAAAAGCCTTTTTGGCGGTCTAACCCACTGGTTAGGGGTGTTGGATGTCGCTAGGGTGTGTTCTAGCGGCTATTTTGTCTGCGTTAATGTGGAGGTTTAAGGCCCTTATGGCTTCATTAAGGTTAAACCACACCTATTTTCTTTTACCTGATTGGTTAGCGTAAGAACCGCCCATTTCTTGGCTTCTTATTGGTTCAAAGGGTAGGCTCCGCCCCTTTACTGGCTTCTGATTGGTTCTCAGCTACACTACCCATCTATGCTCTGACTGGTTATGGAGGTAAATTTGAATCTAATAAAAGAGGACCTAATGCTAACTTATAAGATAGGTATAGGGCTTCGCAAATTGCTTTCGGGGCTTCGCCCCTCTGATTTGAAATTGTATTTAAGTCTGTAGATTATGGAGGGAAATTTGAATCTGTATTCTAATAATTTTAACGTATAAGACAACTGTAGGTCTTCGCCACTTGCTCTAGGGCCTTCGCCCCCTTACCCCAAAATTTAAATTTGTTTGTTTGTGGTGCCATCTACCTGTGTATAGACTAATAATTGTTTTTCTGTTAACGTGTGTAAACACTAATAAAAAGACAAAGGACTTTTTAAACAGGTGTAGGGCTGTGCAACTTGCTCTCAGGGCTTAGCCCCCTTGTCCAACAACTTGCTTTCGGGGTTTCGCCTCCTGAAACCCTTGGAAGAAAATTTGAATTTGTATTTAAGTCTTTACATTCTGATTGTTTATTGCGAGAAATTTGAACTTTTATTCTAATGAGGGGGGTCTAACACTAATTTATAACACAGGTATATAGCTTCGTAACTTGTTTCGGGGCTTCGCCCCCTTGGTGAGAAGTTTAAATTTGTATTTAAGTCTCTACATTCTGATTGTTTACTGCTAGAAATTTGAACCTGTATTCTAATAAGGGAGGCCTAACGCTAACTTATAAGACAGGTATATGGCTTTGTGACTTGTTTCGGGGCTTCACCTCCTTAGTAAAAAATTTAAATTTGTATTTAACTCTCTGCATTCTGATTGTTTATTGCAAGAAATTCTAATAAGGGAGGTCTAACGCTAACTTATAAGACAGGTATATGGCTTTGTGACTTGTTTCGGCGCTTCGCCTCCTTAGTAAAAAGATTAAATTTGTATTTAACTTTCTGCACTCTGATCGTTTATTCCAAGAAATTTGAACTTGTATTCAAATAAGGAGGGTCCAACGCTAACTTATAAGACAGGTATATGGATTCGTAACTTGTTTCGGAGCTTCGCCCCCTTGGTGAGAAATTTGAATTTGTATTTAAGTCTCTACATTCTGATAGTTTATTGCGAGAAATTTGAACTCGTATCCTAATAAGGGGGCCTAATGCTAACTTATAGGACAAGTATAGGGCTTCGCAACTTACTTTCGAGGCTTTACCCCCTTGGTGAGAAATTTGAATTTGTATTTAAGTCTCTGCATTATGATTGGTTATGGCGGGAAATATGTATTCTAATAAGGGACCTGATGTTTACTTGTAAGACAGATGTAGAGCTTAGCAACGTACTCTCAGAGCTTCGTCCACTTAACCAAAAATTTTAATTTGTTTGTAGCGCCATCTATGAGGGGGAAAATTAGAATGTGTGTTCTAATAAGCGGGGTCCTATTGCTAACATATAAGACAGGTATAGTATTTCACAACTTCCTTTCGGGTGTTTGTCCTCTGGCCCGTCTTGGCGGGAAATTTGAGTTTGTATTTAAGTCTACATTCTGATTGCTTATTGCGAAAAATTTGAATTAGTATTCTAATAAGGGACCCTAATGATAAATTTAAGACGTGTGGGCGTCAAAACTTGACTTCGAGGCTGCACCCTCCTTGTCGTGGCCCCTTTGGCTGGAAACTTGATTTTGTATTCTAATAAGGGGCCCTAATGATAACATGTAAGACACGCAACTTGCTCCCGGGTCTAATGGTTATGATGGGAAATTTAAAATAAAGGGTCTAACGCTAACGGTTAAGGCAAGACGTATGCATCTGGGCCTCGACCCACCGATCAACCTCGATCAAATCAAACAACAGGGCTTCGTCCCTTGCCTTAGTCCCTTTTCGGTAAATTTGAATTTGTGTTCTAATCAGGGGTTCTAATGCTAATATGTAACACTACATAAATAAAGCTTCCCGCGAATAGGATTTGAACCTACGACTCTTCTAATAAGGGGGCCTAACGCTAATTTATACGAGAGTTATAGAGCTTCACAACTTGAATGTTTTCTGTAATGGGGCTGGCGTTATTGGAAACGGAAAAATCAAACAATCACATCAATCACAATCAATCAAAGAAATTACTCAAATCAGTCAAATCAATCAACCTCAATCAACTCAAAAAAGAAGCTGAGCTAACAATTCTTCATAACCTTCAGGTAACGAACTGTATATACCTAGCCCCTATGAGCGACCGCTTACTTTGTAGATAAGGCTAACTGACACTCAGAGCTGATACTCTTCCTAAACGTGACGGCACCGGCGTGGGAAAACAGTCGATTATCCGCAAATCAATCTCAATCAATTCAATCTCAATGAGTTAAATCATAACTTACAGCCTCCAAAAATAGTTACAGTTCAAAATACTGGTTTACTTAACTTACAACTTGCTAAATCCAACCAACAATTCAAAAATACTTGAGATAGCCTTCGGATACGAACATCAAATTAGCTTGTAACACTAGTACCGGTGTTTTGCATACAGTGTTAAAAATAGGTTTAAGCTGACTTTCATTTTCAATTTTGCTAATACACCGATTTCGTTTCGTAAAGCAGTTATAGGAGGCTGTGTTTTATTTTACACAACGCTTATCATTAGCATTAGACAGCCATAATAATAATAATAATAATAATAATAATAATAATAATAATAATAATAATAATAATAATAACAATAATAATAATCCTGGACTACGAGGAAGTTTTAGGTGCCGAAGGGATTGCGCGAGGGGATGCTTAAGCGTGGCCAGGGGGAAGCCTGGTCACTAGCGTTGAAACGCCTGTGGGGAAACAGGACACTCTCCACAGTATTTTGTGCCCTGCCATAACATGGGAGCACTGTTGTGGTCGACTTTCTTTTCTTCCTATCTCGTGGGACATTTATGGTGTTTAATTCGAAAAATTCCCAAGAGTTGCCCCCCTCTTTAAAAGGGGACGAATTTCCAGCACTGAAGTGCAAAACAAACTTGGTCAACGAGACGAGTTACCCTCGGTTCTTAGGTAATTTTGAAAGAGTTAGTCCGTTTTTGATAAGTAAGAGCATCTAAAGTGTAGCAGGGGAAACAAAAAGAGTGAATAAGGTTAAGGATGGGCTTTTAGTCGAAACCGTATCGAAAAAGCAATCTGACACGCTGCGAAAACTAAAAAGAATAGCAGATATTGAAGTTGAAGTCAACCCTCATGCAGTATTGAATTTCTGCAAGGGTATCATATACTGTCGTGACTTTCTAAAAGCATTTATACTAGAAATATTAGAAGGTTTAAAATCTGAACATGTTGTAGAAGTGAAACGTATACAAAGTAAGAAATCTGGAATCCTAGTAGATACGCCAATGCTATTACTAACTTTTGAATGACACGAACTTCCAAAAAGCATTAAAGCGGCTATGTATAATTTAAAAGTAAGGCCTTATATTCCGGAACCGATGAGGTGTTTTCGTTGCCAGCGTTTCGGTCACACGTCGCTAAACTGTAAAAACGAATCTATGTGTGTTTGTGGTAGTCCATCGCATGAAGATTTCCCATGTGGGCAAGACATCGAGTGCGTGAATTGCAAGGGGAGGCATTCTTCCCGATCAAAAGAGTGTTCTGTTTATAAACTGGAAAAGAAGGTACAAGAAATAAAAGTTCTACACAATGTAAGCTTCATAGAAGCCAAAACTCTAGCCCAAACTTCAGCGGTTACGGTAACAAACACCTTCTCCCAAGTAGCTCAGTCAAAGAGCAGTGAACATGAAACAGTTAAAGAGGTGTCTTAGGCTATTTTGCCTTGTTTACAAGACACCATCACAAGCCAAATAGCTTATTTAAGATCTACATTAAAAAATTACATAGATGAGATTGCATACACTACAGTAGATACCGAAAGCGAAATGGACATTGTGGAAGTTAACGATACAAGAAAAAGAACTGCCCCTATCTCCCCTTCATCTATTGGGGAAATAGATGATCCATTGATTAACCCCATCAACCGCAAACAAAAAAAAAGAAGGTTGGTTGGCCTAAAGGCGTCCCTCGTAAAAGGAAGGAGAATACGCCATCAACCAGCTTGGTTATAAGCTAGTCCAAGCAGTAATCTAGTCATAACTGTGATAATATAAAACTGTGATAATAAATCTGTGATATTTTTTATGTATTATTTTGGTTCATTTGTTCTACGTTGTTTGTCTCTTTACTGTTAGTAATTTATTTATAAAACCCCTATTTAATACATATTTATTGTTTGTCTCTTTACGGTTCGTAATTTATAAAATCTTATTTATTACATATTTATTTAATTATGGACAATATTATTCAACTAAATATCAACGAATGCAGGAGTCACCTTGCCGAACTCAATTTATTGATATGTAAAGAGAACCCCTTTTGTATCTGTTTACAAGAAACAAGGTTCAAACCAGACGAAAAATTTTCATTAAAAGGTTTCGACGCTTACAGGAACGACTTAGATCCAGGACTCCGTGCGCATGGCGGAACAGCTATTCTCATTAAAACCGAAATATCTCACGATTTAATCCCTCTAACAACCCATTTACAAGCCGTCGCAATTGTGATCAACTTTCCAACTCGGTTTTCACTGTGTAGTATTTATCTACCAAACTTTACGTGGAATAAAGCCCAAATCCTGGATCCAATCAACCAATTACCCCATCCGTTTCTCCTAGTTGGTGACTTCAACGCCCATAACCCGATTTGGGGATCAAGATCTTTAGATGTAAGAGGCAGTGTTTTGGAGGAAATCTTTGATGAAAATAACTTAACATTATTGAATACTGGCGACAGCACTTACTTTAACGCCAGAAGTAATTCCTTCTCGGCACTTGACCTCTCACTTTGCTCCGCCCGTTTAGCATTAAGATTTGAATGGGAAGTCCTACTTCAAGACATTTTCTCAGACCACGCTCCCATAAAAATATCAATGCGAAACTTGAATCCAATTACATCACTGCAAAAAACATGGTTAATTAAAAAGCAAACTGGGACAAATTCAAAGAAAATCTTGCTCCTTTCAATGTAGTATTAGAAGACATCGATAACGCAGTTAGTGACGTTTGCTCTAAAATCATAAGTGCATGTGAAGCCAGCATTCCACAGTCGAATAGCAAGCCATATAAAAAGTGTGTCCCATGGTGGAACCAAGATGTTAAAAATGCCATTCGCAATCGTAAAAAAATCCAACTGTCACTAACGCAATTAGCTTCAAAAGACAAAGGGCCATCGCTCGAAGGGTTATAGTGACAGCTAAACAAAGGTCATGGCAAAATTATGTATCCAATTTATCAAGTGATACATCCAACGGCGAAGTTTGGAGAAAAATTAAAGCAATTGCGTGCACATCACGATCAAATACAATAAATGGTATAACGACAAACAATGTCATTATAAACAACTCAAAAGATATCGCCGAAAACTTTGCAACCTACTACGAAGCAAACTTTCAAAGTATTTCCGAGCCTATAGATGATAAAGTCAACCTATCAATAACCCACTCTGAGGAGCAACTCCCCTATAATACCCCCTTCACAACAACAGAGTTTGAGTTCGCGCTGGCACAGTCTAAAAGTTCAGCTCCCGGTGCTGACTCAATCCATTATGATTTTATTCAACATCTTCCGGAAGGTGAAAAATCTAAAATTTTACTTCTTTATAATAGGATATGGGAAAATGGTACATTTCCTAAAGTGTGGCAAAGATCAATAGTTATCCCATGTCTCAAAGGCAACAAAGATCCACAAATTATGAATAATTACAGACCCATATGTCTAATCTCTTGTCTTTGCAAGCTTTTAGAAAAAATGGTTAGTACACGTTTTACATGGTACCTAGAACGTAACAACGTATTGGCTAATTTCCAAATGGGACTTAGGCAGTTTAGATCGACAACGGACTGTCTAGTGCAATTAGAATCAGCCATCCTCAATAGTTTTGCTCTAAGAGAGCACATTTTCACGATGTTCTTTGATATAGAAAAAGCATTTGATAAAACGAACAGACGCGAAATCCTACTAGAACTGGAACAGATGGGCGTAAGGGGCAATCTGTTAAGGTTCATTAAAAATTTCCTAAAAGACAGAAAATTCCAAGTTAGGATAAACGGTACCTTATCTGAAACTCGAACCCAGGCAAACGGAATCCCACAGGGATCAACCCTAAGTGGTGTCCTCTTTGCTATCGCCATGAACAGACTAGTTAAAGACCTCAGTCCTGATATTGGTAAAGCGATGTATGTAGACGATTTAGTAATATACGTATCTGGCACTATATCGTCCAACATACACAAAAAAATTCAAAAAGAGATTGATAAATTAGACGTCTCAGCGAAAAAAATGGGGTTTAAGTTCTCTCCAATAAAGTCTCACTTGGTCCATTTTTGTCGCTTAAGAACTAAACACGATCACCCCCCGTCTTACCATCGACAGCTATACCATTGAGGTAAAAGACGAAACTAGATTTCTAGGCATCTTATTCGATAACAAGTTATACTGGAAGAAACATATAAATGCCATCTCCAATCAAGCAAAGCGATCAATGAATATTTTAAGGTGCATATCGCACATATCTTGGGGTGCAAATAAAGAAACTCTTATACGATTATATAAATCCATTATTCTGTCGAAAATCACATATGGTGGAGAAGTCCTTTCAAGCGCCAGGAAGACTCATATCAACAAACTGAGTCAAATACATTGTACTGGGCTAAAATTGTGTAACGGTGCTTTTCGCACTTCTCGATTAGAAGACGTATGTTTCGAATGTAACGTCACCCCAATTCAACATCTACTAAACAATGTCGTTTGCAACTACGCCAATAGAGTAAACGCTCAGTCTTCTCATCCCATGTTTGCTCTGGTATTTAATACCGAAGACGAGCAACTGTATGTAAATAGGCCAACTATAATGCGTCCCGTTGGAAATAGAACTACCGAAATACTAAGAAACTTTCCTATCCAATTTCCACTCGAAACTTACCAGCTTGGTGTATGTGAAATTCCACCATGGTCTATTTCCCCTCCTAATATTCACGCCAATCAGTCCCTGATTAACAAACACCAAACTTGCACTGAGTTATTAAAAACAAATTTCTATAAGCTTTTGTCTGAGCATAGCAATTACACCGCCATTTATACAGACGGCTCAAAAACTAAGAACGGAGTGGGATGTGCCATCTTCGCCTCGCCTACGACACACAGTTGGTCGCTGCCTAATTACGCAAGTGTGTACACCGCAGAACTATATGCTATTTTGTAGGCATTAGTGTATTGTACTATGTCCAAGAATTCTAAATTCATAATCTGCACTGACTCCCTCAGTTCGTTGCAAGCTGCATCCGACGCCTTCTCACGTGACCCACTTATTCAGAAAATTTTGGCTAGTGTTGCATGGCTAAGAAAGATTAACAAAAAAGTTTGTTTCACTTGGTGTCCGTCACACTCCGGAATAGTTGGGAACGAGTTAGCAGATACCGCTGCTCGTCAAGCTACAAAAAGTAACTCCATTGATTGCTGGCTAGTACGTCCAAACGACGTAAAAGTATTTTTAAAGGAATGCATGGAAAAAGAGGCTTTTCAAAGCTGGCTACTAAACAACTCTCATTTCTCAAAAATTAAAAAAGTTCGAACTAAATGGATCCTCCCGAGATCAATCAACCGAAGACAACAAGTGGCTATTTCCAGACTAAGAATAGGACATACAAATATGACCTCTAAGTATTTACTCTCCGCAGAACCGAAGCCAATTTGCACAGAATGCAAAAAACCGTTAAATATCACTCACATATTAACAGACTGCCATACATACGCCGATCTAAGAATGAGGAACAAGTTAAGCAAATCAATAGAAACATGTCTAAACAATGAACCCTGCAACATACGTAGGTTGATAAATTTTCTAAAAGATTAAAACCTAATAAAAAAGATGTAAAGCAAATAAAGAGTGAAGACAAAGATGTAATTATTATCAAGGTAACTTTAAGCACTGGTACCTAATTGAGGAAAAAGTGCAAATGACCACTGTAGTCGACGCACTATAATTTATATAAAAAAAAAAAAAGTAATAATAATAATAATAATAATAATAATAATAATAATAATAATAGAGAGTATCTTATCCAGAAGCCAGGAGAAAGGTAGAAATTTCTACTCCCATCCAAGACAACGCAATAGTGAAAGATCTGGTTCCATCCCTTGTATCTGTGTTAAAAACTATTTTTGTACAGAAACCAGTAGAAATATTTACTCTATCTGAATCTGATCCTCCAATGGAAGAGGAAAGTGTTGGAGAAAAGGGGAAGCGTGATGTCATGAGCAGTGCTTCTTCGGAAACCTTTGCATCTATCGAAGGAACTAGATTAAACACAGAATCTAGTTTAGAGTCTATCGACAAAGACTTGATAGACGTAATCAAAAGAAAAAAAGGCTGGCCTAAAGGTAAACCTAGGGGATGTCCAAAGAGAGAGTGAAAAGTTCTACTCAAAGAAGTGAGAAATAACATCTGTGATATTTTAATTTTTTGTGTCTGTATTTGTATCATTTATTCGTACGTTTTAAAATTTTATCTATACGTTTGTTTGTACTTATTTACACGTTATTTATTCGTACGATTTAAGATTTTATCTATACATTTGTTTGTTCTTATTTATATATTCTATGTTCCTGTCTACACACTTATTGTTATATAATCTGAAAATGGTGCACACAATTACTCCTAATTTAACAATAATGGCACCACAAACCATACTTCAATGGAACACGCGCGGAATTCCGAGCAAATACGCAGAAGTAGTGCAATTAGTAAATGAACACCATCCTATACTTCCAGCTATACAGGAAACTAAATTAAAGCCAAATGAAGATTTCAAATTTAAAAACTATGAATTTGTGAGAAAAGAAACGTACATCAATGTTGGCGAAAGGAGTCACGGAGGAGTACTAATTATGGTAAGAAATGATATCCCCTATCGAAAGATACACTTTGCTACCGAAATACAAGCATGTGGTATAGCATTACTAGGGCCAAAACCTTTAAATATCTTAAATGTATACCTCCCTGATCAAACATGGACGGAAACTGAGTTAAGAAACATAATTAATCAAATTCCTCATCCACGGCTAATCTTGGGAGACTTTAACAGCCACGACACGACGTGGGGACCAGAAGTAAACACCACCAAAGGAATGCTACTAGAGACAATAATTAATGACACTAATATGATAATATTGAATGATGGTGAAGCTACACATATGAATGAAAGCAACAGTACCATGAGCATAATAGACCTATCGCTATCCTCTCCTTCAATCGCCACAGCATTGGGATGGTCAATCCTCAACGATTTACATCAGAGCGACCATTTTCCGATTATAGTAAATTTAGCATACCCAAACACAGAGTGCAAAACAATCGCAAAATGGAATGTCAACAGGGCAAATTGGAACGATTATCGTAATAATCTGGAAATCCCATCGTTCCATGGCAATATAGATAACAAAGTCGACGCTATAACGGATATGATTATACAAGCAGCTTCAAAGTCTATACCAAAAAAACCTACTTCGTACAAACGATGTCCAGTGCCGTGGTGGACACCAGAAATTGAAAAATTGAACAAAGAAAAGAAACAACTATTATATCAATATAAAAAGAAACGAACAATAGCCAATTTAATCGTATTCAAACAAGCGCGTGCAAAAGAAAGAATAGCAAAGCGTACAGCACAAATGAAGTCATGGCGTGAATACACTTCTTCAATTACGTCCAGTGCCAATATTACAGAAATGTGGCGTAAAGTGCAAAACATCATGGGAACACGTAAAGCACCTACCTTGCCAGCACTAAATGAAAGAGGTAGGATAGTAATGAATCCCGAAATTACATCCAACATGCTAGGTGAATACTTTAGAGAAGTATCAAGTGACGCACAGCACCCGATCGCTTTCCAAAATACCAAACGGCACTGCGAATCAACCCCAATAAATTTTGAGATTGACAAACAAAACTCATATAACAAACCGTTTACTTACCTCGAACTAGAAAGGGTACTAAAGAAGTGCAAAGACTCAGCACCTGGAGATGACACCATAACATACAGCATGATCAACACCTGAAATAAAAAAAGAGCTGTTAAAAATATACAATGAAATTTGGGAAAATGGTACTTACCCTCGTAAGTGGCTGCTGACAACCATAGTCGCTTTGCCTAAAGAAAAAAAGATCCCACTAAGGTAGAGAACTATCGACCTATTTCTCTATCCTCATGCCTCAGTAAGATATTTGAAGGAATGATAAATCACAGGCTAATATCGGTACTTGAAGTACAACACAAAATCAGTGACTATCAAACGGGGTTTAGAAGAGGCTACTCAACAGTCGACCATCTAGCCAAACTGGACAAAATAATTAATGAGGCATATACTAAAACCCAACACACTCATGTCGTTTTCTTCGACCTTGAAAAGGCGTTCGACACAGTATGGCGTTATCACATAATCAAAACGTTACAAAACTGGAACTGGAAGGGTAGGCTTCCTATAATCATACAGAGTTTTCTACGGGATCGTGAATTTCGCGTGCGCGTAGGCAGTGTTTACTCTGATACATACGTGTAGACAAATGGTATACCACAGGGATCTGTACTTAGTACCACACTATTCACCATCGCAATAAATGGAGTTGCAGACACCGTACAAGGCAACTGTCACTCCATGCTGTATGTTGATGACCTCGCAATAGCGGTTAGTGGACGGGAAATTGAACAGATGAAACTAATCATGCAGAACACTATAAATAGTATTACAACTGAAGTACAAAGTCGCGGAATGAAGTTATCGGTGAGGAAAACTGTATGTATGCACTTTTGCAGATTGAGGCATGAACACACTGAGCCAGAATTAAAAGTTAATAACCACATTATCCCATATGTAAACGAACACAAATTTCTAGGACTCACTTTTGACAAAAAGTTAACATGGAAAGCACACATAGAGCATCTCAACGGAACCTGTAAGCTTATATTAAACCGACTTAAAGTGCTTTGTAATCACTCATGGGGTGCTGACCAACCGTCGCTAATGGCGATAGTAAATGCCCTTATAAAAAGCAGGTTGGAATACGGCAGCGTGGTGTATACCAATGCTGCAACAACACATTTAAAGAAAATCCATGTGACATGGAATCAAGCCCTCCTTTTAGTAACCGGTGCATATAGAACATCACCAACTGAAGCTGTAAATGTCGTCGCTAACAGCCTCCCACTCCACCTACGATTCCTGGAAAGTAAGATCAAATATGGAATAAAACTAATAAATAAAGACCAGCACTTCTTACATCAAGATATAATTGATCCAAAATTACTAGAAAAATATGAATGGAACGGAACGAGGACAATACCGGCTATCGTGAAGATTTATAAACATCTCGAGAACGAAGGACTGCCAAAGAACATGTGGAAAGCCGAAGCTCACCCACTAGATTTTGAACTGATTCGTCCTTCCATAGCATATATAGAAACACATGATGTATACGAAGAATACGTAATACAACACATAAACTACACCTTCATTTATACTGAAGCTACCTCACATCAGGGAAATGTAGGGCGCTCAATAGTGATTGATGAACGAGAGTTGAGATGGAAATTGCCAGATGGGACCTCACATTTGACAGCCGCATTGGTTGGAATGCTAGAAGCTATTGTATATGCTCCAAAAAATACTAAAGATATTGTCGTATGCACAACATCTAAGCCAGCAGTACTTGCCATACACAACATATTCACCACAAATGATATAGCGAAGAGCATATTGCAAAAATTTGCAAGACTAAGGAACTCAGGAATATCACTCGCATTCCTATATATGCCAGATAAATTGAAACCGCCGTATAACGTCAGCCAAACGGAAAATGTAACAGTAATTAATACTCATCAGGTGGAAGATGTGATAAATTACACTAGAAAATACATAAAAAACAAATGGCAAGAAATTTGGGAAAGTAACCAAGCACAATTACGATAAATAATTCCAAATATTCATCAGATACCAAAAATAAAACACCCAAGCAGGAAAAAACAGATAGTTTGGACACGAATCGCATTAGGACATTCGAGGATAACACATTGCCATCTCCTGCTAAACAGAAACTGCCCGTTATGCGCACGGTGTGGTGAACTCCTGACAGTGAAGCACGTTATAGTAGAATGCCCAGCTTTTTTACAGTATAGAAAAATCTTTAAAATAGGAAAAAACCTTAGCCGAGAGTTGGAGAAAGATCATTACGCGAAACTGCTTGAATACCTGAACTCCATTAACTTCTTAAATATGATATAAACATATTATGATAAACAAGAATATATACCAGTAGGAACATCCAAATGATCTAGTAATCGAAGATGTCCCTACATGGTTACTACGGGGTGCACTATTTAAAAAAAAAATAATAATAATAATAATAATTATATCACTTAAATTCAGATATACCACTGAAAAAAGGGCCTTAGATTTATAAACAAACTTAAACGAAACGAAATCCGTGTATTAGCAAAATTGAAAATGAAAGTCAGCTTGTTTATGTAAAACGTATTTTTAACACTATGCAAGACACCGGTACTAGTATTACAAGCGAATTTGATGTTCGTACATTGACAGTAATGCCGAAGACTATTTCATGTATTTTTGTACTGTTGGTTGGCTTTAACAAGTTGTAAGTTAAGTCAAACCGGTATTTTGAATTGTAACCTGTTTTTGGAGGCCATAAGTTATGATTTGATTGATTGAAATTGAATTTATTGAGATTGATATGCGGGTGATCGACTGGTTTCCCACGCCGGTGCCCTCACGTTTAGGGAGAGTATCAGCTCTGAGTGTCGGTTAGCCTTATCTATAAAGTAAGCTGTCGTTCAAATGAGCTAGGTATATACAGTGGGAGAATCGTTACCTGAAAGTTATGAAGAACTGTTCTTGTTTGATTTGATTGAGGTTGATTAATTTGATTGATTTGGGTAACGTCTATGATTGATCCGATTGTTTGATTTTTCCGTTTACAATAACGCCATCCCCTATAAAAACTTTCAAGTTGTGAAGCCCTATAACTGTCTTCCCTTATTCGAAAAGTCGTAGGTTCAAATCCTACTCGCGGTAAACTTTATTTATGTAGTGTTAAATGTTAGCATTATAATCCCTTGTTATAATACAAATTCAAATTAACCACCAACGGGTTAGGACAAGGGGCAAAGCCCGTTGTTTGATTTGATAGAGGATGATCGGTGGGTCGGGGCCGAGATGCATACTTTAAAAGTTAGTGTTAGATCCATTATTTAAAATTTCCCACTATAACCATAGCAGGGATTTATATCTACTTTTAAAATATACCGCTAAGTGGCGCCAGCTATTACAGAAAACATTCATGAGTCTATACACAAGTAGATGGCGCAATTAACAAACGCATACTTTGAGCACGTGGGGTATGACAAGAGGAGAACACCCGAGAGCAAGTTGCGAAGCCCCATACCTGTCTTAAAAGTTATCATTAGGGTCCCTTACTAGAATACAAATTAAAATTTACAACCAAGGGGTCTAAGACAAGGGGAGAAGCTCCGAAAGCAAGTTGTAAAGCCCTACACCAGTCTTACAATAGCATTAACGCTCCCTTATTAGAATACAAATTCAAATTTCACGCTAAGGGCGCTATGGGGGCGAAAACCCTAAAGTAAGTCACGAAGCCTTATACCCGTCTTATAAGTTAGCATTAGGTCCCCTTATTAGAATATAAGTTCACATTTCTCGCAATAAACAATGTGAATGTAAAGACATAAATACAAATTCAAATTTCCCGCCAAGGGACCAGGGGATTAAGACCCGAAACCAAGTTACGAAGCCATATACCTGTTTTATAGGTTAGCATTAGACCCTCCTTATTAGAATACAAGTTCAAATTTCTTGCAATAAACAATCAGAATGTAAAGACTTACATACAATTTCAACTTTCCCTCCAAGTGATCAGGGAACAAATATCCGAAAGCAAGTTGTGAAACCTTATACGTGTCTTATAAGTTAGCAATAGGGCAACGCCTATTAGAATAGAAATTCAAATTTCCCCCCTCATAGATGGCGCAAATTCATATGTTTGGTCGAGGAGGCGAAGGCTTGAGAGTAAGTTGCTAATCCCTACACCTGTCTTACAAGTTGGCCCCTTTATTAGAACACAAGTTCAAATTTCTCGCAATAAACAATCAAAATGTAAAGACTTAAATACAAATTCAAATTTCTCACGAAGGGGGCAAAGCCCCAAAAGCACGATACTAAGCCATATATCTGTCTTATAAGTTAGCGTTAGACCCCCTTATTAGAATAAAAGTCCGAATTTCTCGCAATAAATAATCAGAATGCAAAACTTAAATACAAATTCAAATTTCCCTCCAAGGGGGCCAGGGGGCGAAACCCCAAAAACAAGTTGTTGGACAAGGGGCTAAGCCCCGAGAGCAAGTTGCGCAGCCCTACACCTGTTTAAAAAATCCTTTATTAGTGTTTACACACGTTAACAAAAAAACAATCATTAGTCTATAAACAGGTAGATGACACCACAAACAAACAAATTCAAATTTTGAGGTAAGAGGGCGAAGGCCCTAGAGCAAGTTGAAAAACCCTACAGTTGTCTTACATGTTAGCATTGAAGCTCCCCTTATTAGAATACAGATTCAAATTTCCCTCCATAATCTACAAAGACTTAAACACAATTTTAAGTCAAAAGCAATTTGCGAAGCCCAATACCTGTCTTATAAGTTAGCATTAGGTCCCCTTATTAGATTCAAATTTCCCCCCATAACCAATCAGAATGTAGAGACTTAGTTCTCCAATCATAGCAGATATGATGAGTAGTGGGGCTGGAAACCAATCAGAAGCTAGTAAAGGGGCGGAGCTTACCCTTTGGATTAATAAGAAGCTAACAAAGGGTAGGGGCTTACGCAAGCAAATCAGGTAAAGGGAAATGGGCGTGGTCTAGCCTTAATGAAGCCATATGGGCATTAAACCCCGCTTTAGAGCAGACAAAATGGCCGCTGTACAACACCCCTAGCGACATCCAACACCCCTAACCTGAGAGTTAGACTGCCAAACAGGCTCTTAATATTGACAAAATGACATTAATTAGGGGTAAAACCAACCCCAGGGGTTGAAAAACGCCTCCGAAAAGAAGCCGGCCCCACTCCTCGCCCCACCCCAGACACACCACTCCAACCCCCACCATTATTACGTCACGTCCTCAGGTGGGTCTATTCTACTTACATTGGAAGAAATTCAACATAGTTTCAGGGAATTTCGACGTCGTATTGAATTATGCGCAGCAAAAGGTGGTGCATTAATAGAATAACAAACAATATTGAAGTATATTAGTCTGTTATTGGTTTACATTATTTATAATTCATATTTAATTTGAGTTTGCACGTTGTTTTTTTTCTTACGGTATTAATGTAATAGTTCACTCAATATTTTATTTTTACTAAGGGCTATATTGATAGTCGACACTTGAGTGCGAAGTTTCCCTTATTTATAGCTTGCCTGTATCTCACATTGACATTTCAGCGTAGGGTTAGAAAGAAACAAAGTCCCCCTGAAGTAAAGTGCTAACTATGAATATCAGCCTATGTTTACTATCCCGAAAATTTTAATAAGACTCGAAACAAAAAATTTTCAAAGTTAATTGAATTTTTGTATTTCTCCGTAAATCTTTATTCTAAATAACGTATCCTAATCAATTTCATGTATTTTCAAAATTAAAGGTAGTTTATTTCAACCTATTTTTTTAAATTTATCTGTACACCCCGTATACAAGCGATTTGACTGATATATGGCACTTCTTAGTTTTGTTGGAATTCAAAAAATTAAATAATAGGTTAGACTTTAAAAAACATAATACTAGGGCGCCAAATCTGGAACCTGTCGATTCTTCACTAGCGCCGTCTTGAGAGCGACGAGGGTACTACACGAAAATTCGATTTCACGTAGGAACTCGAGGAACGGCATTTCACACCAAACTGTCAATCCTAAGGACTTTTAATTATAAATTAAATAAAATTCATTTATTATTTCTAGATTTTAATAATAAACGTTTTGGTTCAGAATTGATTAAAAATACACAGTGTTTAAAAATTCTGGTCTTTAAACGAATATTTTTATTAATTCATTACAATTTGTTTTTTTAATCTTTAAATTACAAGAATTTCAATATCTATAACATTAGAGTTCTGTTTTTTCTTGGACCATACATAAAGTATGTTTGTCCAAAAGTATGCTTCAATTTCAGATAACCGCTTATTATGCGTTTCTGGAAGAAAAAGGAAGCTGAACACAAAACCAATTGAAGCAATTGCCGAAAACAAGTATTGTACATTGTCAACACCACCTAGTCCATTTAGTA